>QJOB01000066.1:226341-300256 GCA_004155035.1 Monosporascus sp. 5C6A | reverse complement strand
GGGGCGGGAAGGGGTGGAGGGGCGAAAAGATATCTACCCTCAAACGTATAATGATTTAGAATTGCAACCTGTACTGCTAGGAACCTCTTTAAATAAAGATGATGTCAAATGGGAATGATCCTAATAGTATTTGTAATGGCTTTATGTTCATTCCAACGTACCAATCCAGAACGTGTCCTAAGCGGCCTCGAGCTTGACAAAGCATTGGTGTGGCGACCTGAGCAACTCCTCTTTTACTTGGAAGCTATTGAGCTCAGGCGGAACAGGGAGGAATTTGAAACTCATAACGGTCAAAGTGGTCATGATTCGCAGCTCCATCATCGCCAACCTTCGCCCTGTATGGCAGTCAGCATATATCCCTACGCAAGAAGGCTCGGACGGCATTACCAAAGCATCCTCTCGTCCCGCCCCCGAAGGAGTTCTGTGGTAACGAGCCAGAGTTGAAGATCTCGTTCCCCATTTCATCGATCTTAAGCCACCGTTCGGGTACGAACTTGTCGAGGTCCTGAGCGCTTGGCTGATGAACCCAATCCTTACCGCCACTCTTCTCCAATGCCGCGCGACTCGACGCACTCCTGTATTCCTCGGGGACGGGGACCGGCAGCCAGCGCACCGCTGCAAGCCCGGCGATCTCGGTGCCTGCCGGGATCTTGTGGCCTAGAATTTCCGTGTCCGTCGTTGCGATGCGCATGAGGCGGCCTGCCGTGCCCGCACATCGAAGGGTTTCCTCTATGGTGGCGTTGAGATAAGTCAGACACCCAGGTCACGCGCCACCCCCCTCACGCTCCACCCCAATTTGAAGCTATCGCCAAACCCATCTAAATATTTCAAAAATCAATATCTCAACAACTACTTAAGCAACCTACTTCGGGTTTTATCGTAATCGTACAACTATACAATCAGGATTATCGGTATCATAATCACTTTCCTTTCTTTTTTCGTCTTGGGTTTCGTTTTGCGGAATGACAGAGGAAGGTCCTTGCGCGTTGCCCTTTAACCCGGCCTTTACTTCCTTAACGTTCTTCAACCGTATAAACTCTTGATTAGGATCGGCTTTAACTTTCCTGAATTTTTTCGGGCGTGCCTTTTTAAGGGCTGAAGTTAATTAGCTGTTGTAATATTCGAAAGCGGTTAATTCGCTGCTAAATACGTTAAGTGCTTTGCGTATCTTGCGGAACAGTAACCGAGCGGTAGGTTTCCCGAAAGCTGGGTCGATCTTAATTAAGGCTGTTTTTAGGTCCTTTAGATCCCTTGAAGATTTAGGTATATTAAAACTTATTGGAACGATTAACTTAAGAAAATTGGGGGGTTGTGGGATAGTAGGCGACGTAGTAGTTGGTTTATTTCCCGGGCTTTCGTTTTTTTTTATATGTAGGTTCTTTAAAGCCTTATTCCGGTTAACAGGCCATATACCTGAAGCCCTGAAGCCTGTTTTGATATATCGTAGGACCTTCATAACCTTATTCCAGGCCTTGCCGAGCGCCTACAGGAAGTCCGTTTTGTCTGTTGCCTCCGACGTCCTCCCGTAACAGCGCTTCCGGAACTAATAACGGTACCTGCGTTTCAGGACAGAAAAAACACCCACATTAAGCGGCTGCTATACGTGCGATAAATGTAAGGGCAAGAAGATAATGTAGATCCTGTTAATTAGGTAGGTTTATATAAATTCTTTAGTGGTATGGCTGTTATGACCGTCTAAAATAAGGAGCCTCCATTCCTGGGGGTGGGCAGGTTTGGTATAAGGGATAAACACTTTTCGCAACTACTTTAACCCAATATCGGTGTTAATCCAGCTATTTAAAGACGTCGTAAAGTATTAGTTTTTATATGGTTAATTTTCCGTATCGGGAAACTATTGTTGTTATACGTTAATACCGTTAAATATAATTAACGGAAAAAAAGCTCGCCCGTTTACGTTAATACAGGTTATAACCGATATTTACGTACGCTTAAAGGTATTTTTTAAAAGGATAAACTTTTTGAAAGTTTTACTGAAAACAAGAAAATTTTTTCCTATGCCTTTTATTACTTCGAATTTATCGGCGTTATATCTGTTACGGAAATATATCCTCCGTATTTCCCGTAGGACTAGGCGGTCGAATAATACGTTACAGGTAACCTCCGTAACCCCGTTCAAGCGTTAATAATCGATAGCCCGATTTTTGAAAGTCCGGATTTCGTAATAGCGTTAAAGGAATCGCGTTACTTACTTTTTTCCTAGGCGTTCGTGGCTGCTGGACTTAAAAAGAAGGCGTTGCGCGTATGTACGAAATCGAGCATGCGGAAAAGCGTACCCAAGTTGGCCCTGGATTACGATTTATTTAGCCAATTTGTTTTTAAGGGCCTTGGATACCTTTAGGAAATTCTCGTTATACTCCTCCCGGGTCTGTACACCCCGGATTTTGCGGCTAAGATAAGTACGTTCGACCTGGTATAACTTGGAAGCCGCTTGGATAAATTTCCCATTTGCGACTTCGTTAAGTGCCTTTAAAGTACGTAATTAAGCGGCGAGTGGCATATCGTTAAAATCGCCTGATTTTGAAAATTAAGAAGGTATGTTCTGTTTTCCAGGGAAACGTTAATTGGTGGAAACATATATTGTTGAAGTTGGGGTTAGTACGTAGGGTGTCTCGAATATTCGGTGGAGCGTGAGGGGGGTGGCGCGTGACCTGGGTGTCTGACTTACATATAGGAAATCACGAGGGTAACCCGCATTTAGGAAGAGTAAGTGAAAAATTTCACGATAGTATGGGCAATTCGTGTTTGCTCTTGCCATTGTTCACATGTGTAGATGTGCCATCCACCCACTTCCGTTCGCCCCCGTCCCCTTTCCCCAATTAGCCTTTGACATCTGTCGACGGATGTGTCCCCTAAGATCTACTCCTCTGGGCTTACAATTCGAGGTGCGATAGTGGGGTTCGGGGGCTGTGGAAATGTAGAGAGTATTATAGGACACACTCCCCTATCTAATGCTTCAAGACTGAATGGGCCACTGCGCGGCTAAATCTCTTTACCATATGACCTATCTGGTCACATTCAATGTAGTTTCACTCTTTAAGAACTCGCTATCTCTTACGGGTTTGATTATACGTGATAGATCTATCGCTGTCCTCGGGATTGGGCTCGAGATGGACGGCGAAGGTTCCCCTAACCCAAGTACGCCTCGAGCGGACGACACAGCCCAGTCATCAACCTATGAATCCACAACTCACAGTCTAATGGAGAATCATTGGTGTTTCTCGAACATAGCTAACGAGACGAGCACCGGATACAAGACGAAATCAGCTCGTTAGCCCCCCGGTCGCCATGATCCCGACGCATCGAACGGCCCTGCTGGATAGGCCGCTGATGGGAACCTCGCGCCAGTTTCCTAGGAGTGGCCACAAGCGCTCCCGCGCCATTTCTGGCCTGATGGAGAGGCCAAGATAAGGGAGGGATGAAAACAACGTCTCTACGATGATAGTAGTAACGGCCGAATTGTCTTATGAGTCACATGATTTCTTTAAAGGCTGATCTGGGACGCTGTTCAATACGAAGCAACTGATTACAATTTACAGATCGGCCCTAGGGACGCGGCACTCGGTCGAGAGGCGACTAACAGAGCCCAAATAACATGACGAGAGGTCCAATTTACTATGTGAGAAATGTTGTAAAGTAACTTCATAGAGGGCGCTGAAGAACAGATAAGCAGCTTAACATAAAGGCTGAAGTATATATCTAAAACATGGATCAGAAGACTGAGAACCTCGACTAAGAGTAAGGGCAGCCCGAAGATAAGAATAGGAAGCTAGGAGTAGGCGCATGCCATCCCCAGAGGGACAACACCACCGTCGACTGCACTACGCTTGCGTGCAGGATGCACCGAGATACCTATGCGGATGGCACACTCGCGGAGAGAGAACAGCAGGTTCCGTGCAGACAGCAGAGAGCGCCCGTGCAGCTCGCAACGGGGTTACGCTTCGACAGCGCAACCCGGTAACCTAGAGGCACCGTCTCCTACGTACAGACAACGCGGCGGTTGACGGTAATGCTCTGAGCCTTGAGTGTCTTAACAAGCTTCCGCCCGTTGGCTAAGCATCTGCGACGGTAATGCCTCACTGATGGGCTCAGCCGGATTGGCGTTGGGGCGGTGGCGGTACAAGCGCCTGGCTGCAGGTTCTGTTGGAGTGCCTCAAACTCAAAGACGAAAATTGAGAGAAGGAAGATGTGCGAACTCTATCGCGATCGCTGTCAAGGGCTGAGTTCTTAAAACCTTAATGCCGCAGTACATTCTGCAGTGGCTGCAGCGGTGGCAAATGGAGCAATAACCTCTTGAACCTGAACTCTATGCGAGGAGATGCATTTCTGATTCGTCTAGGTAGCAGAGATACATCGGAGTCTTCTAGCCATTAAACTCCTTACGTGTTATATCTAACCACCGCCCTATTTTCTTCTCGTATCCTCATGTGGCCCCTTAACAGAGCACCATCCAAATACTACGACCGGAACTGGTACTGCCTCTTCTAAGCGACACTACAAATCCAGATACCAGCGCTAGACAAAGCAAAAATGGCCACCGAGAACCCACCTGACATGGTCTCCGGCGACCCTGCCTCCACACCAGAGGGGACACCTGTTACCGCCACCCCCGGCCTCTACTACACGCCCACTTCGTCTGCAGGGCGTCTAGCATTCCGCGGCGCATGCCCCTTCGGTGGCTACCCCTGCTATTATCCTCTCTCAGATCACGCGGACGACGTCCCCAAGTTCCTCGGCGGGATAATCAGCGTGGTCGTGATCGTCGCCCTGCTCATCTATGCCAGAGCCAAGAGCGGGCCTAGGCATCAGCTACCGACGGTGAATCCGCGTGCGGGCTACGGTACGGTTCGGGATAGCCAGCGCAGGGAGGCGCCGCCGCCGTACGAGCCCCCTGCGGGGACCGGTGATCGTGCCGTGGTGGATGGTGGTGGCCGAGATCCGACGCGGCGCGCCGTTGGAGAGAGGCCGCCGAGTAACGGCACTACCCTAGTCGCCGACGACGTTTCGAATCACGACCCTCGCGATATTCCTGCAACTCCTGATAATTATCCGATTCCTGATATCCCCCCGACTCCTGAGCTCCCACTAGTTTATATTCGCGGCACCGTTCCACAAGCTTGTCTTCGGTAACAAGTTCACAGGAGCCCTCCTCGTGCATACTTGCAAAACCCCTCCTATATTCATGCATCAGCGACTACTCGGGTTGGACGTGCCAGGCAGTGGTCGTCTTGGCTCCAGCCTTTCTTATCGTTAGATTATACTTGTTTTCTCATCTTGGGCGCGTCCGGAACAGCATAAGGTTGCTATTGCATAATACTATTATTTTCAACGCTTTCTTGAGTTGCAATTATGCAGAAGAAGCTGATGGCTCAATGCTCACGAATACACGACGTGATGTTGATCCGTAGGTTGCCTTTCCTTCATATGTAGAAGATAGCGCAGTGCCTCATTCGGTTTGCCGTGCGTGACCAGTCTCGCGGGCTATGGTTGATACATTTTCCATGGCATCAGCGGCTACAGCCTCGCCACAGGTAAGTGGAATCCAGTGCTCGTCACGCCCTAGTTGAAGAACTTCCCACCACAGCCACCGCACAGCTCGGGGGAGATCCCGCCAACGAGACCGCGGATATCCTCCACATCGAAGGCCATAGCCAGCAACTCGCCCGGCTTTAGACACTTGGAACCGCATACCGTGCACGTGTTCGAGACGCCCGGCGCCATGATGGGGATGCCCGTGGTCGCGCAGTTTTCTGTAGCAGGGCGAAGTCAGCTGATGGGGAACACAACTAGCAGATACAAATAGAGTCGTCCGGCCTCCCCGGATAGGCCGGTCGAAGAGGGTGGACGTACCGAACACGTGACCTTTCACGCACCTGGAAGCCTTGCCATCGGGCGTTATCACCGTCCCGCAGAACGGACAGAGCCTCGACCGAGCGACCCCCGCAAACTTGCGCTTCAGCGGCGTATCCGTGGCGTGATCCCCCGCGGACTCGATCCCGGGCACGGGAGGGCCGCCCCCATACATCCACTCCCACATCCTGGCCTCGGTGCTTAAATTCGTGGGAGGCACGGGCAAGTCATCTTTGCCTTCGGGGGCGACGTGTCGACCGAACAGCACCCTGCACTTCGTTCCCCCGAACGTTATCCTGTCCGGCTTTAGGGTGCTCTGGGGGGTCACGAACACGGCCGTAACGCCCTTGCCGGGACTCGACGCCATGCCCCAGATGCGCACCCGCGTCGTGTGCACCTGGTCGGACGTGTCGAGGCCGCGAATCCCCGCAATATCATCGCCGTCTCCGTCTCCATCGTCGTCGCCGTCTCCGGGGTCGTAGGCGGAGTCGCCGTCCAGATCGCCGTCGTCGCTGCCGTCCTCCCCCTGCTCGGCGTTCTCGTTCTCCGGGTTGTATATCATCTGGAAGGCCAGGGCGCGGGGGAGCTGGTGCTGGATCGACTGTTCGATCTCGGTCGCCCACCGCGGCTCACGCTCGTGCGTGTCGGGGTCCGCGGGGAGGGACATATTTGTCTGGTGCCAGTTGTCGTTCTTGCTTGTCGCGCAGAGACGCACGAGGGTGAAGGCTGGAGTCAAGGTGGCCAGCGAAAGTGATGGGGGATGGATCACGAGGCCTTTGCAACAGATGAGACGATCCAGAATGGTGGGTAATTTCGGATGGGGATCACGTACCCGTAATAGGATTTGCAATCTCGGCGCTGTCTTCGGGGGTAGGATATGCAGTGTCACACTCGTAGACCGAATGCTTCCGAGAAGTAGCTGTAGATGCACCAACTCCGAACGGTAGCTGGAATGCTTGCACCCGAGCAGGTGTTGCGACCAACCCACGGCAGACCTTCTCGTTATCAACCGTCCAGATCTGCTGGTACAGTCAGTGATGAGTTAGTCTCTGGTGGACGGTCGGCCGACGAACCCAGTCTTCCCACACGACAAATGCATCCGGCCCAAGAAACAGACATATCCCGCTCGAATCCACAGGAGCCACATCGACCCTGGGCGTCTCCATATGCTTCCAAGGTGTCCTGACCGTGACTTGTCTAAAGCCAACGTAGTTCTTCGCAACGTAAGAGATTATGCTGGATTTTGAGTTACCCTGATTCAACCACGGGCTCCAGCTTATGGAGAACGACGACCCGCCTGTCGTATAATCCGGGTCTGTCGGCTAAGCCGGGATGTTAGTCAGACAAAACCAAGGGAACTGCTGGGTGCATACGTCGAGCAATTTATGTGGCCCTTCAGCCAGGAATCTAGCGACTTCCTCTACCCGCCATTCTCCGGCATGGCCTGGTGCGGCTTCGGCCTCGTGTCGTGCTTGGACGGAGATGACCACCACCTCATTATCGTGAGTGGCATACGCGAGCAACGCTCCAGGGGCTCCGATGTCCCTAGCCCACGCGAAGGCTGTGACGTGGTCGTCACGATCGACGGTCTCGTCGGCCCCTACGGTTGGGACATGCAGCGCGCGGCCGACGGCCCAAGGGACAACCCAGGATCGCAGAGTCCTCGCGTTCCTCCCCTGGACTTTGAGAGACCCCATGCCGTCAGAGACGCCCTCGCAATATATGGTTATGGTACCGGCACTCGTCAGTACAGCAAGCACTGAGCGCTTCATGCGGCCTAGTCCGCACGGCGACCATTCCAACGCGACGACGTGGTTCAGGGACCCGCCCATACCGGTAATAGGGGCCGCGGTCAGGACTGGATCGCTGTCGAACACTTGGAACTCCTGCCCTACAGCATCGAACAAGGGCCGGTTCAGTTCCGGACGTCTTAGCTCGACAACCGGGAAACGAAGAGCTACATCATTGTATTGGCGGATGGACTCGTAGTAGGCCCGCGGAACTTTGGCCGAGGGAGGACTGAACTCCGGGAGGTAGATATGGACGGAGTCTTCACATCCAAGGGCCAATTCGGCGTCAGGCGACCAGGCGACATTGTGGGTGGTCATAGGAACGGCCGATAGGCTGATAGACTCGAGCGTGACCTTCGTCCCGGGCTCCGTTGATGATGACATCGTAGGTATGTTCCGGATGCACTAACTTATTTGCGGAGAGATTTTGAAGTTGAGGTATCACCGAACCCCACAACGGGGACGAGGCGGAAACGAAAAGCAGGACTCGATCAAACAAGAAAAACGACTATGGTTCTTCTACCGGTGAAAGTTAGGTCAAGGTTGAATTACGATTGAGCGTGGCAGGTGAGATGTAGAAGCTTGGCTTGATTTGAGAAAGGGACATGACCGCGTGGGCACGGAAGTCATCTGAATGGATCGACTAGCCGCGTAGGCATGGGATCGATCATCTATCTCTACAGCCTGCGCGTCTTGCACTCGAAATGGCGCATCGGCTTAAAATCGACGTGAGTCAGAATTGAAGCCGAAGTAGGTAGGAGGTGGCAATAGTGGAGATGATTTTCTGAAGGTCAAGTAAACCTACTGTAGCAACACAATTTTTCATGAATTTGCGGGCAGGCCCCCTTTTTAAGACTTACCACTTACATGATTCAACACCAACCTCCAAGAACGGAATGCTTCTGGAAATTATACACGTATTCGTTTCATTGCTACAGTAGTTTCTTCATTATTCTTACTGGCCTTCATTTCTTCCCTGGCGATTCCAAATACGACCCTAGAGCCCACAGCGCCGTAAAGCCAGCCAGTGCGCCTGCTCCTATAAGCTTCTTCGCCCACCAGTCATGGTCCGTAAGTGGTTTCGCCTGGTGTATCTGCCTCTTGGCCTGACTCTGTTGCGATCTTGCCTCGGCTGGATCGGCCGTGCTGTTCTTTGCCGCAGCCTCCTCTTCCTCGGCCATCTTTGTCAGCGCTGCGATAGTCCTGCTCAGCGCCAGCATCTCCTCGTCGATAGTCGCATTCTTAGACCCATCGACTTCGACGTTCTGGATGTTCCCAAGGAAGTCCGTCAACAACCGGCTTCGTGCGGCATCGGCGCCACCCCGGAATAGGTCGTACCGCACGCCCGCGTCCGAGTGTATCTTATCGTAGCTGTAGCTGTCGAATAGGTCACCGATAGTCTTCTTGCTGCTCAGGTCTTTTACTTCGGACTCCAGGAACTCGAGATTGTAGTATGTGTATCTGTCGATAACGGCAACTCCGACATCGTTATCGGCGTGGTGGGAATATGACGACTGGTCGAGCTCCGAGGAACCGGTGGCGATGATGTTTGGAGAGTAGAACTTGCTGTACATAGTGTTCGCCTGACACGTATCGATCATGAACAGGATCTCGTGGTATCTAATCCATCGCAATGTTAGCCAGGCAGCCATCAACCATGGATACCGCCGCAGCGGCAGGTCTGACTAAAAGCCTTACCTCCTCTTCTCCCACATCTGCTCGAAGGCGTCGGCCAGATCGAACGCGCCGATCTCTTCAGCGTCTTGGAACTTCAGGAACTCGTTGCCGCCGTGGCCGGTCATGTAGATGAAGATATTGCTGCGGTCGTCGGTCAGCAGCCTCTTACTTCTGGGCATCTCGTCCCCGACGCGGTCGGTGAGCAGGCGGATAAAATTCTCGACGGTGACCTCGTATCCGCGGTAGTCGACCTCGATGTTGTCGCCGTACAGGTCGACGGCGCGGTCGGAGTTGCTGTAGACGGTGCCCGGGAAGGCGTTGCGCGGGTTGCAGGCCATGTCGTCGGGAAGCATGAGGATGATCTGGGAGTCCGGGATTCCGAGGCGCTTGACGGTGCGGTACATGGACAGCACGTTAGCCAGATGGCGGTAGTTGAACCAGAAGCGCGACGTGCCGACCAAGACGGCCCAGTTGCTGGTGTGTTCGGCCGAGACCAGCAGCGCCGATGCCAACAGCACCGGCAGCTGGAGTGCTCCCGACAGCTTCATCGTGTGTTCCTGATATTCGTCTTGATGGAGCGTTATATGACACGCATCGGGACAGGATTTAACACGGATCACGCCGGGTCGAGATGGGGGACGGGGATAACTATCAGTCGGGGAATTGCTTCCCCTAGCTGACAGGTTCCGGGTGGATGCGATTTGTCAGGATGAGATTTGCATCGGGACTGCAGAAGACATGTTACAGTACTAGGCGTGTTCAGGGGGACCTGGCAAGCCTGGGGACCACCGCGGCATGTACATGGGGGTGTCTTGTACCTTGCGTCGCAGGTACTTAAGGACTTCAAGTAGGTACCTACCATGCCTACCTACCTATTTCCCCCGGCAGCCCGAATGCCCGTAAGTCGGAAAGGTTAGCGCGGGGTCTGTCGATACCTAATCCTGGTTGCTTGTTAACCGCCCCTCATCATCTTTGCATCCTTCTGCATACGAGGAAACAACCTCGCCGTTGAACTCCCTCGAGCCTTTGTCTAATTGATTACATCTTGCTTGACAATACCCTGGGTAGGCAACCCAGACAGAATAACCACCAGAGGGTTACCTCAATCTTGTATAACCTAACAGAGTTGCGAATCACACGTCAAAGGTGAATTTTCCCGAATAACTTGAACGCTGCACCACACCACATGCAGTATCATCCAAATACAATTTATTATTACATAGATGTATGACGATGTATGGCAACCTTTCCATTCCTTGACGGCCCCGCAATAAACCTACGTCGCTCAATATTTTAAATCAGCCTCGCAGCGGTGCAATGAAGTCTGCTTCTTTACGGAGGAAACCCTGATCTTATATGGATTTTCCGTTGCTTTGTCCGTGAGCCTGCTGGGCAGAGACTGACCGTCTCGCCTCTAGAAACCCCAGCATAGGCACTGTAAAAGCCTATTGGAAGCTAGGGTCCACAACATCCTTTACTCAGTAAAGACGGTACTTTAATAACGCTACATTGATCATTGTCCATAAATAAGGTGACATTAACCACCCTTTCTGCTTTAGTATCTGCATGCATACATACCTAATACGTGCGTACTGAGTACATACGTAGGTACATACATACAACCAGTAAAACAGGGGTGGCCTTGGCTGCCTTGGCCCTGGGTTGGTAACACAAGCCTTGAGTCTTTCCCTATGTCACGATCGTCTCCATATTGCCTGGACACACCTTTTCTCGACAACATTTCCTGAGGTCTTTTTGTGACGCTCCTTTGCTTCTAAGCGCTCTGTACGTGTCTGAGCTCTTGAGGTTACAGGTGCTCGCGACACCCCGTTATTTATTTCTCCCTGCGCGCTGGGCTTTTCAGAATACTTAGAACGGGGAAGGGGCATGTTCTATCACGAATTATGACATTTAGTCAATAGAGCACTCGCTGTCAATCCGTTTCGCTTATGATATCATAATCTAGCCCAACAGACTTCTTCCAGATTCGACCGGCCTGACTTGGTTACGGCTGTTACGGTGCACAACCGCCTGCCTCTCATACCTGGATACGGGTAGCTAGCTACTAGCACTAACGATCACCACACACACGCATAGCAGACGAGCTGCTCCCGACTCCGGGTCCTCCGTAGGACGCCATCGCCATCCGCGTCATGGGTCGTCCGCCGGCCTATATCTTCGTTGTAAGGTTAGTGCATCCCTTGTAGCCGAACGCCTATCAGAGTTCGTAGCTAACCTCTTGACAACCGCAAATAGGCATGGAAAGCGCCTCGATGCTGCCGACAGGCAATGGCACCTTAGCTCGCCCACCCCCTACGACCCGCCCCTAACCTATGGCGGTTGGATGCAGTCTAGAACTGTCGGGGCCAAGATAGCATCCATCCTCCAAGAGCGAGAGGCAGAAGATGAGGCCGCTTCTCGCATGGGCACTAGCGACGGGCAGCAGCCCAAGCGAAAGAAGAAGAGGTACAGGATCATCATTCATAGCTCGCCTTTTCTTCGCTGCGTACAGACCTCCATTGCCATAAGTGCCGGCCTCGCTTCCAACCCGTTCCCGTCGCTACCGTCACCTTCAAATAATGCTCCTACAAAGAGCAAGCATGCCGTATCTACCAGCGCCATCCCTGCATTGTCTTCATCCGCATCCCACCACATCCCCAAGTCTGTTCTTAGACTTGATTCCTTCCTCGGAGAATGGCTATCGCCCGACTATTTCGAGCAGATTACACCGCCTCCACGTTCCATGCTCATGTTAGCGACAGCTAAGGCCGAACTGTTACGCCGTGAGAACTATAATGACTACCCGCATTTTCATGCACGCCACACCCCCCATACCTCTGGGCAGCTATGGAGCGCTGGGGCGGGGTCCACCCCTAGGGTTGGCAGTCCTCTAGCTTCCTCTATGACTCCCAGTCCGGGCAGGGCATCTGGCCTGGAGAACCTATCGAGCTTGAACGACGTCTTAGCTGCAGATGGCGGCGATGGGCACGGGACCCGGAGATCGGATCAGAGGGAAGTTCCTGGGGACTATTTTCATAATCCTCTCGAAAATCGCTTTTACACGCCGCCCGTCCCGGCATACGCTATATCTTCGAGCCAGCCCATCCCCCGCGGATACGTTGCTCATGCTCGCGATGCCTGCGTCAACGTCGATTACCAATGGGATTCAACCCGGGATAGTTTAGGCTGGGGCGACGGTGGAGTTCTACCTGAGGAGTGGGCGGCGATGCACCAAAGATTCCGGAGAGGCCTGAAGCGGCTGGTTGACTGGTATACAACCGCCGAGGATCCCGGAGAGATGGTAACCAAATTTGCGACAAATACACGCGCTCATAAGCCTCATCTGGAAGCTGCTAGCCGTGAAGTGTCTGCCGATGAAAATTCTGAGGACGTCGAGATGGAGAACGTCGTCATTCTCGTGTCTCACGGCGCGGGATGCAATGCTCTCGTTGGCGCCATCACGCAGCAGCCCGTTCTTGCCGATGTCGGCATGTCTTCTCTCACCATGGCCCAGAGGCGGCCAGAATTCGACGACCCTACCCGCTCGACTAGTGACAGACCCGTCCCATCACTGGACGACGGTCTTCTTAAAGCGAGGGCTTCGCCAGCAGATATGTTTGAACTCAAATTATTCGCTAACACTGACCACCTGCTCACTCCCACGCCTGTGACGGTGAGCAGATCCTCCTCCCTCTCTGGCACTCATGGTACTCCAGGCGGCTTGTTTAGCGGCTCTTACGCGTCGGCCCTGAGGGATATCAATTTTGGCGATTCTTACGTGGCATCTCCCGGGGGCAGTCGGAGCAATTCGCTAAACGCTTCGCTGGGGAGTATTCGAAGGGGGCCACAGAGCCCGGCGCCCGCGATAGGGCCATTGAATTATACCAGGCCCGGCATGGGCGGCGTGACGGTAGGAAGCGGCGCCACCAACCTTCTCGGACACCGACCCGGGCCGGAGCGGTCGGGTTCCCTGGGTCTCTGGCAACCGAGACAAAACGACGTACCCGAAATCAAAAAGCCAGAGACGCCTATGTTGTTGGACTTCAGCCATGAGAAGAAGACAGAGAAGAAACCGGAGACTACCGGGGAGGCAGAGCCTGAACCGCCGGGCAAAGAAGACGCCAAGCCCGTGACGTCTCCGCAAAAAGCGGAAGAGGGAAATGAAGAACAGCACGATGCGAAGAGCGAAGAGCGCGATACATTTGGCGGGAGCCCAGTCACGCATCTCTGGGCGGGGACGGGCAATGGAGGTCTTTGGGGTGCGCCGAGACCTCCCGGCGAGGCGGAGAGGTTGCGGGATTTCAGCTCTATGAAGAGGCGATGGACGATCAATGAGCGGTAGAATGCCCTCTTGTTACTAACCCACCACTCGGCTATTTTTCTTGGAGGAGAAGAACTCTACTCTACGCGAACATCACAGTAGGATGTGTATACGGGTGGTTCAGCATCTGGTCTGAATGACGAATAAGCAGCATTCATGAAGCGGGCATAAGCGCATCGGGAGGAAGTTGTTTACGAAAGCATGAATAGGGATTATGCATTTCTCTCTACCAAGGCAATGTCTTGAGTATTCTAAGACCTGCCCTATCACGAGGTTTTACATTTATTGCTTACCGTAGTCACTATTCCAGGTCCTGTCCCACAGCTCCTTGTCCACGGCGAACTCCCTCGTGTAATCCCTCTCTAGCTCGTGCGCGCGTCTACCCAGCAGTACAAGGCTATGCAGCGGAGGGCCCAGCGCCTCGTCGGCGTCGCAAAGTTGCTTCAACGTCCCCGCAACAAACTTCTCCGATTTCCCCCCGACCCTCGCGGCGCCGATGGCCAGGCTATCGGGGCCGTAGACGCCCTCCCCGCGCTCCTCCTCGACCTCGAGCATTTGCCGCGCGCACTGGCCGACCGTCATGTACCGCGGGGGCTCGTAGACGCGGCGACCGCGCGCCATGTTCTCGAGGCTCTGCTCCTTGACCTTGATGTCGAGCAGGACGAGCGTGTGCAGCCCGACGCCGCGGTTCTCCTTGACGCGGTCGTAGAACGACGAGGGCCGCCAGTTCTCGAGGAAGAAAACCATCGACACCGTCTGGCCGAAGTTGTACAGCTGCAGCCCCGTCGCGCCGATCCCCGACAGGATCGACGCGTTGGGCACCGTCCGCACGGGGATCGAGAGCTCGCGCGCGCGAAGGACCAGGTCGGTGTGCGTCGTCGCGCTGGAGGGCAGGGGGGTGTCAGTAAGCAGGCGCTTAGGGGTATGGAAGCACTGGGGGTTTGGCGCGCTGAAAGAGAGTCATACCCGAACGGATCGCCGACGACGAGGAAGGCGACGTCTTCCGTCTGCGCGTCGCGCAGGATCTCGTCGCTGTTGGACTCGACCATCTCCCGGTCGGCGACTACGATGGATCGGCCATAGTAGCTCTCCTACTATTCTCATTAGCCGTTAGCTGCTTGCTTATGTAGTGGCCCGGCCGCGAAGGAGAGAAGACTGGGGATGGGTTGCCTGCGATATACCAAGACTGATTGGCCGACGAGTAGGATGCTCGTGTACGCCTCGAGATAGACCCTGGAGGCCTTCTTGACGATCTCGAGGCCCTTGACGGTGATGTCCGTCTCGTCTGAAAGCCCGAGCCCGACGAGGTATAGCATTGTTGCGGTTCCTGGCATCTAATGCAACGGAGTCTTAGGGGGTTTCCTTTGGTAAGGACGGCACATAATGAGAGTCGCTGATGATCAAGTTCCGTGAAATTTAATTTGGCGGGGTAGACAGTCAATATACAACTTATTCTTCTTACGTACACAAATGGCGGGGTAGCTTCAATTAAAGATACAGTAACCGATAAGCAAGTGACCCATGAAGCGCGGCGCGGCCCCAGCCTTTATCTAATCGCAAGCTTGAACTCAGCTGAAACAAACAAGTTGCTAAGCAACATTAACATCAATCCCGCCCCTATATCGTCACAGTCGCAGTAACACATCCCACGGGGACCCACAAATAAAATACGAAGCGATCGAGGGACACAAAAGAGAACTAGGCCGTCGAGACACCGAATTTTAAGGGAGTAACACGCCGCCACGATGTCTAAAGACAAGGGCTCCGCGTACGGCACGCCCGCCACCGACACGTCATTCCGCAAGACATGGGACCTCGACGAGTACGCCGAGAAGGCGCGGGTGCGGGAGGCGGAGCGCAAGGAGGAGGCCAAGGCGCGGTACGAGGCGAAGCTGGCGGGCAAGAAGTACTACAAGCCGCTGACGGGCGAGGAGTCACTGACGCGGGCGCGGCGCGAGGTGCTCGACCTCGAGGCCAGCGTGGGCAAGACGACGCTGGTGCCGGCGGGCGCGGGCACGGGCAAGCGCGGGCGCGGCGCCGGCTTCTACTGCGCCGCCTGCGACCTCACCTTCAAGGACAACCTGCAGTGGGTCGAGCACGCCAACTCGATGCAGCACCTGCGCAACATCGGCGAGACGGGCGAGGTGCGCAAGGCCACCGCCGAGGAGGTCCATGCCCGCATCGAGGAGGTCTGGGAGCGCCTGCAGGAGCGACGCAGGGCCGACGCCACCACCCTCGCCGAGCGCCTCGAGGTCCGCAGGGAGGAGGAGGAGAGGGAGAGGGAGGCCCGCCGGCTCAGGAGGCTCGAGGACGCCCAGAGGAGGAAGAGGGAGAAGGAGGACGCCGAGAAGGTCAAGGTCGAGTACGGCGAGGACGTGCGGATCGAGGGCGAGCACGACGAGGACGATATGATGGCCGCCATGGGGATAACGGGGTTCGGGACTTCGAAGAAGAAATAGGGGTTTGTCCATACGGGCGGCAACAGGGGGGTTGTTAACAAGCATGTCTATGGCGTTTGGGAGTAAGCATCGATAACTTCGGCGTTTCGATCCAGTTTGTGTGTACCATCTGAAGATCACACATATCTGAATGAGTTCATTTTCGTACCAGCACATTCTGCCTTCCAATACCCACGGTAGCGTAACGGATACGGCAGTTGGGGATACGGCGCGTGATAATGCGTATACAACTATCTAAGGCTCGCGGCAGAGCTGACTCCATCAATGGGCAGTTTAGTATACATCAAGGCATGCAAGTTGGGACGCGATCCTGTCTCGTGAGGGCAAACTTGATTCGTAGGTCTTTCTTCGCCTCAGCGGATTCAGGGACAAGATGGCCAGGACGTCTTCCGGTACATAATGTGCTTCAACACAAACAACATGGAATCGCAAACAGCGCTTGCCCAATGGCAGACAGAATCACGGCTGAAGCACCCACAGCTTTATTTCCATAAAATAGCGTGCTGGCGCGAGCCACCTCCCTGTTATAACGATTCCGTGGATACCCCAGAAATGGAACATGTCTACAGGTACCCGATTTTGAAAGACTCCTTGGTCGACTTGAGCAATCTTGGAATATCCCGAATGCTACAAAATCTTGAGGAGATCCCCCCTTTTAGACGCTTATCTTGCCCACTCACTCACTAATAACAAGGTTTGCATAAAGCATGGCGGCATATTCAACTTCGAGTACGGCGGTAGACCCTATAAGCGCATACTTATTGCAACAACGGCAAATTGCCACACGCAAAGGACCCTACAGAGCATTTCTAGCCGATAAGCAGCCAGGAATTCTGATAAGGGCCCCGCAATACGCCATCGCATATAAACCCACTAACAAGGCGACTTCGTCTGGACTCGACACCAAGTGCGGCCCGATATCCTGGTCGACGTATTGGGGGAGGAGAATACAGCAGCAGCAGAAGTGCGGATGGCCTCGGTCACTCACATAGCGTATCTACCTACCTAAAGTTGCATCACATCGAGAAGACGACCGTCGCACGAGAGAACACTCGCCCGATAATACAGACTCTAACGGGGGTCGCATTATACCTAAAATGTCATCGACAACGGCATCGTCGTCCCAGACGACAGGCGCCGCCCGGTTACTGCAGAGACAGCTGAAGGAGATGCGGGCGGCCAAGGATCTGCCGGGGATCTCCGTCGGGCTCATCAACGACGACAACGTGTTCGAGTGGGAGGTGATATTAATGATCAACGACGACTGCAAGTACTATGGAGGTCTGTCTTTCTCTCTCTGTCTCTCTATCTCTCTCTCTCTCTCATCTCGGTCCTCCTGACGGGCCCCTTTCCCCTTGCTCTACCAGTCAGGTGCTCGAGACGACGGAAACCGAAGACTGACATGCGCATCCCGCACCACGACGAACAGGCGCCTACTTCCGCGCGCACCTCCTCTTCCCGCCGACGTACCCGATGCTGCCGCCCAAGATGGTGTTCCAGGAGCCCGTGCCGTTCCACCCCAACGTGTACCCGTCGGGCGAGCTGTGCATCTCGATCCTGCACCGGCCCGGGCGCGACGAGCACGGGTACGAGCACGAGTCGGAGCGCTGGAGCCCCGTCCAGACCCCGGAGACCATCCTGCTCAGCGTCATCAGCCTCTTCGGCGACCCCAACGACGAGAGCCCCGCCAACCTCGACGCCGCCAAGCTGCTGCGCGCCGAGCGCGAGACAGGCGACCGCGAGTTCCGCAGGCGGTGTCGCAGGTGCGTCAGGGAGAGCCTGGGCGAGGACTGAGTGAGAGGGGAAGTTGGCATCGTGCTGGGAGGCTCTCTTACGTAGGCCTGGCTGAGTCAATGCCATGGGCGGCAATGTTTCGAGCAAAGGAATGCTCAGCGGGCCAATGGTGGAGTAAGTGGTCTGGGGAGGGATTACTTGATGGTTGACAGGACGGACGGATGGATAGCGTGTTCTTTGCATACGTATTAGTTACTTCCGGCACGCATGGGTATAGGCGTTTCTGGCCTGGTATGACATTCCCTCCGTAGCATCGCAACTTTATGAGGCTGCATTTCGTACCTTGCTCTCCTCGCAGACTAATCAATGACTCCGAACACACGACCGAGCACTCGGTCCCATTCGTCGTCCCAGCGCAAGGTGCCTTCTTTCCTAGCCCCGTTGCGCAATGCCCGCAGCTCTTCCGCCCCCTCGTCGCTGAACAGCCTCGCCAGGACACCCGCGAGCTCGTCCGAGGTCTCGAACCCACACCCGTTCTCTCCCTCCCTGATCAGCTCGCCGAAGCTCTCGTACTTGGAGTATGCGGCAACGGGGAGTCCCGCTCCGAACATGTCGACCACCTTCATGGGCAGGTCGACGCCCGAGCTCGACATGTGCAGACAAATGCCCAGGTCCGCGCAGCCGAGCAGCGTGGCGTAGTCCTCCATGCTGAGCCACGCCGTGAAGATGCGCACGTTCGGCAGCTTCCCCGAATCCCGCAGCTCCCGCATCCTCTCCTCGTAGTACGTCTTCTGGGGCCCCCGCCCCGTGATGATGGCGACGAGGGGCCGCGCCGACGGGTCTCGGGCGTAGGCGACTAGCGCGTCTAGGAGGAGCCCGAAGTCCTCGTCGGGCGTCCAGGATGTGCTGCTGACGACCAACCGCGTCTGGCCCGCAATGATGTTCGCCGCAAGGTTCCTTGTCTCGGGGAGCTTCTCGAGGAAGTCCCGGCGGTCTGCGAGCGAGTTCAGGGGCTGGAAGATGGAAGCTGGGCGGTCGTGCAGCGTCAGGATCGGCGTCTTGATACTGTAGGGATCCTCCTTGAGCTGCCGCGCCATCGCGTGCGTCACCGTGATGTTGGCGGTCGGCGCCGCCTGCCCCAGCACGATCTCGTACGCGCGCGAGATCTCGACGAAGGGGTGCGAACGCCCCTTGGTCCCCGCCAGGATCGTCCAGCCATAGTTGTGCCAGTCGATCATGAGGTGGGTGTTCCGAAGCACCGATACTACAAGCGCAACTGCGAGGGTCGGGATTGACGGGGGGTTCTGAGGCTCATGTTAATGATTTACTAGCAGACTGTGCCCCGTCGTGGTAAATCGTACCTGGACAAGGAGCCATCTTGCGGGCTTGGTCTGGTAGCCGAGGACCCAGATGAGAGTCCAGACCTGCCAAAGCACTTTCAATGGTCCCGCGATGAGGAAAGGAATTGACTTCGACCTCAACAGTTTCGGTGGAGGTGCCAGGGGGCAGATCTTCACACGGGGATTCGTGAGCAGATCTGGATGAGGCGGAGATTCTGAGGCGGAAAGTTAACATGTGCAACGCCTTCAGAGATACAGCTGGAGCAACCGCATACCATGGTAACCGATCAAGTCCACACTGCCGCCGTGTCTCGCAATGCTCAGGGCATGGTATTGCATCCGCGGGCTTCGACCAATGTCCCCTAGAACTAAGACTTGCACCACGACCGACTCCTTTGATGCGGGTGAGTGCTTCACATAGCGGGAGGGGAGGAGAGCCACTACCAGCAGCAACCCGACCAAAAGACCACAAATGGTTGTCCATAGGACTATGGTGAGTAGAGCCATTTCTTTTTTGGGCACCTCGGTGGAATCTGGTTTGTGACGTTGATCGGCGATGGGTTGTGTTGTGCTACGGCCGACGGAGATGAATGGCCATGCGGTTCGCACCGCTTCCCACTGTGCGCCTTCCTTCGCACGTGGCTCTCTCTGGCGACCGAACTCCGGATGATAACCAGAACGGTTAACTATGAAATCGTGTCAAGGTCTTTGGCATTCCTCATCTGATAATATTCATGACCCTGGAATAAACCAAATAACAAGAACTCAGGCGGGAGTTTTTACGTTTTTAAGAATATAACAAAAGCCGTAACACGCTTATAGAGGTAGGGGATAAGGATAACGGTTATCGCAGTATGCAGCATCCATACCTAATATACGCTTCAAAGGACACCACTACGCTTTGAATGATTGCATGCTGACACATATAAGTGAGAAAGGTCTGGGGTTGTGCCTCAACTTACCTACTCATTAGCTTTAGCTTGTAGAATTAATTACCACATGGTATTTAAGGAGAGCCATTTCAAAAGTCCATGTGTTCAGCCTTACGATACCCATGCAAAACAGCCCGCTGTCTACCTATTACAGGCTATAGGTTTAATAACAAGTATGACACACCAACTGATCTTTTAAGCATAATCGAGATGTGACGACGTACGTTGCTAACTGACTTGGGCGAAATATGAAACATAGGAGGGAAATAAGCATAACCTGTCTTATGCGGTGCCTGATCTTATCGTTCATCGCAACATATCTGTGGGGATGGGGGGACCTGCAGCAGCGCTAATACTGGGTCTCGGGACGGATACCCTGATCAGCGAATCAATTGATGGGAACAGGTCCCAGTTCTTCTTCGTCTGAAGGACTATTGGCTCAGGGGGGGTTTAGTTGGACCCCCATCTGTTAGCGGCCCTTAACTACTTTGTAAGTGGCAGGGGTGGTAGGCGGTGGAGAGAGAGCCAACGACAGGCGGGCTGAGTGGGTCATTGATCATTATTGATTGGGGAGGAGGAGGAGGAGCGATTCGGCTGCAGCCACTAACTAGACAGCCTGCTGTCCACTGAACCTGATGCGGAAAGAGAAGAAAGAGACAGAGAAACCGCATTCATCCAGTTCAAGCTGCCGCCTTCGCCCTTCCAAGACCTCTCGTCTCGATTCTCGCATCCTCCTCTCTCGTCTACTTTGTCCATTCGTCCCATTCCTTGATTTTTACAGTTTGAACCGCCCAAGTCCCAATTCAATTGTTTTATCCCGCCTTCGTTGTCAAAAGCTATTAATTAATAAAGCCCTTTGGAGTTGCAGAGGATACAACCCGGGTATCCTTCGTTTTCTTGTTCCTCCTGAGGCGACGCCAGCGGGAACCAAGACGTACCGCAAGGTTGCCGTGTACAACACCTGTCGAAATATCCATAGACCAGAACTCAATGCGATAGGACGCAAGATATCGGGGTCCTGACAGACTCCGAGGCCGTAATTGATCGGATTTTATTTGGCATAATTGGGGGGGTTGCCAAGTTCAGGAACTCGTCATCATCAGGAGGGAAAGATGGCATCGTCGTACGCTCTACCACAACCTCCAGTGCCACACGTCCACAGCCATCACGGCTCCGACGGTCACTTGCATGACCATTCCCGTTCCCATTCGCATTCCCACTCCCACTCCCACTCGCATTCGCCTTCCTTTGGCCACTCGAGGCGTTCCAACCTATCGAATGGCCATATCCATGCCTTCAGCCAGAGTCGCGATCACGTACACCATCACGACCATCACGACCAACACGACGACCATGAGCATGAGCAGGACCATGCCCACGATGATGCTCGCACACAAGCCCAACAGCGTAACCTGTCGCAATACTGGACAAACTCCTTCGTTCCGATGCAACGGCGAGACAACAGGCCTTCTCCGCTGAGACAGCTTGACGAGCAATCGAGCCTAGACGACAAGAACGACTCGGCATTGCCGCCGCCTGCCACTCCTTTATACGAGCCGCCTCCCAGTGCAGTCGCACACGACCAGGGCCACGATCATGACCACCACCATCATCATCACCTTGACCATTCGCACGACGCCGCAGGATATTCCAAGTTTACGGCACTGTTGCTGCCCCACACGGCAAAAGTGCCCCTGATACATGCTATCATGACGGAAAAAGACTCTCGGCGCATATTTTACTTTATGGGGTATGTATCCGATGCCTCTGTCGTCTCTCCCGTGTCTGGCTAAGTATCTTGTCTTCCCAGGGTGAACTTTACCTTCATGGGTGTCCAGGCCGTCTACGGCTACCTCACCGACTCGTTGGGCCTTCTGAGTGACAGCATACACATGTTCTTCGACTGCGTGGCCTTGGCAGTGGGACTCTTCGCCTCGGTAATGAGCAAGTGGCCGCCAAGCGAGAGGTTTCCATACGGCTTCGGGAAGATCGAGACGCTCAGTGGCTTCGCGAATGGCGTCTTTTTAATGTGGGTTTGCCCCACGTTTCAGGGTTGGACATGTGAGCTAATAATTGCAATCCTAGACTCATCAGTCTTGAGATCATGGTTGAGGGGTTTGAGAGGCTCGTCGAAGGGCGGGAGACCAAGAGGTTGCAAGAACTATTCATCGTCAGCACTCTCGGTTTGGTGGTGAACTTGCTGGGCATCTTCGCATTTGGCTCTCACGCCCACCACGGACACTCCCACGGTCATGACCATGGGCACGGCCACGGCCACGGTCACGGCCACGGCCATGATCATGGACACGATCATGGACATGGCCACTGCGACTCGCACGGGGGCCACGGTCACGCCCACTCGCACCACTCCCACGACAACGAGAACATGCACGGTATCTACCTGCATATCCTCGCCGACACGTTAGGCAGCGCCTCGGTTATCCTATCTACTATATTAACATATATCTTCCCGTGGTCTGGCTGGGACCCTCTAGCTTCCTTCCTCATCGCTTACTTAATTCTAATAACAGCGATGCCCTTGGTAAAATCCTCGGCGCAGCGCTTGCTGCTCACCATCCCCGCCGACACGGAGTATAATTTGCGCAACACGCTATCGGAGATCGCGAACCAGCGGGGTGTGGCCTCATACGCGGTGCCGAAGTTCTGGGTCGACGACCGCGCGGGCAACGATTCCGGGGGCAAACTTCTCGGCGTGGTGCATGTGGCGGCGGTGCGCGGTGCGGACATGGACGAGGTCCGGGATAGGGTCAAGAACTACCTCGCCACGCACGGCATCGACCTCACGATTCAGATGGAGCGCGAGGGCGACGGTGGTTGTTGGTGCGGCATGGGACGACTCAGCCCGATGTCCTCCAAGCCCCCGATTGGTTACTAGATATGGGGGTCTCGGGGGAGAAGGGCGGCGGTCGTCTGGCGGTTCTAGTTCTGCATCGGCACATTTTGTCTTTTGCCGTGGGGCTTGGACAAGGTACAGAAGGGTATGTTGGAGACACGGAAAGGAGCGAAGAGAAGCAAAGGGAAAGAAGACGAGGAAAATAAGACGAGATACCCGTATGTACGTTCTACTATTCTTATGTATATATTTTTCCCGAACTACCTAATGTACACTGGAAGCTTGCCTAGGATTGCAAGTCTCCTTTTCTCCCCATTCTTACCTGATCATAACTCGGATTTTGAAGTCCCTTGATGGTGCTGGTGAACAGTAACCTTAATCTGCCATTCAGCCGGATCAATTAAAAAGAAAAGGGGGGAGGGATTTTTGGCATCTGATGATGACGAAATTTCCCGCGGCCCGGAGGGGGGTGTACCTGGTGCACATTTCTTACTACCTATTCGGGGTTAGTTGAAATATGTATATGTTAAAGCCGCAAGACTACCACATACACAGCTCAACGAAGGTTGCCGTTGGATATGTTCGTAGTACATCCCTTCAGCCGACTTGGCCGGTCACATGCGTGAAATAGATGAATTCTTCTGCGCGTCATTTAATGCTACTAGTAGATGGCAATTAATAAAATCTAGCGAGCTCCAGGACTTCCATATTTGAGCGTACCTACTCCTGTTCAACGCACGAGACGATCACCCGGGACCAGCTTATCAAACGACTGGGCGGAGCTTCTCCATTTGTTTTACTTACGACGGGTGCCATCTTTATCTGATAGACGTAGACCCGCATGCGGTCATAACTTGCCGAGGCATTGTTCCGTGAAGCTTCTCGGCTTGAGTTAATAACTCTGAGGAGCCGAGCATATTTGACCACATGGTCGTGTCGCATGCCGCATTCCATTGAGAATTTGACAACCGTGCTGCCGAATTCCCCGTACTTCTACTTGCGCGATTTCGATCTCAGTAACAGGCCTGTCGCTCAGATACGCGAATGCTGAAGCGACAGAAGATAGACAGACTACCGGACTCGAAGCGTACTCAATTCGGAAAGGTAGCAACCAACACTAGGGCAGGTGGGACTCCGAGCAGTAGCCAGATAAAAGAGCGAGCCTCAGCCGCTTACCAGCTCCCCGGCTACCCGCTGCTGCTCCCACTATCACCATCACCACCACCACCTCCTCCTCCCCACCTAAATCTTCCGCCGCCGCCACCCCTACCTAGAGAACAAGTCACCCCATCATGTCCTCCTCCTCCAGCAGCAGAGACGGGCCCGGAGCCGCGGGCATTAACGAGAAGCTGCACGACAGGCTCCCAGCGGCCGTGGCCGACAGGCTGCCGCACGTGCCGGAGACGAAGGCCGAGCTAACGTCGGAGCTCAAGGAGGAGGTGCAGGTCGCCGCCAACAGCTTCTGGTCGCAGATCCGGTCCTTCGCGGCCGGCGGGTTCGGCGGCGTGTGCGCCGTCATCGTCGGCCACCCCTTCGACCTCGTCAAGGTGCGCATGCAGACGGCCGAGCGCGGCGCCTACTCGAGCGCTGTCGACGTCGTGCGCAAGAGCGTCGCGCGCGACGGCCTGCGCAGGGGCCTGTACGCCGGCGTCAGCGCGCCGCTCGTCGGGGTCACGCCTATGTGTTAGTAATTCCCCTTTGCCTCTTCCCCCTTTTTTTTCTTTTCCCGCCTGTCACTCTTCCCTCCCTTCCCCCCGCGAGATAATAGCCCCTCCACGGAACCAAGAGTCTGACGATAGCTTGCGATGAATCCCAACAGTCGCCGTATCCTTCTGGGGCTACGACCTCGGCAAGCAGATCGTGACCAGCTTCTCGGCGCCGCCCCCGGGGGGCGCGCTCTCCATCGGTCAGATCACGGCGGCCGGCTTCTTCAGCGCGATCCCCATGACGGCCATCACGGCGCCCTTCGAGCGTGTCAAGGTGATCCTGCAGACGCAGTCGCAGCGTCTGCGGCCCGGCGAGGAGCCCAAGTATCGGGGCGGGCTCGACGTCGTGCGCCAGCTGTACAGGACGGGCGGCCTGCGCTCCGTGTTCCGCGGATCGGCCGCCACCTTCGCGCGCGACGGGCCCGGCTCTGCCGCCTACTTCGCCACCTACGAGTACATCAAGCGCACGCTGACGCCGCCGCCGTCCGTCGACCCGGCGACAGGGAGGCCCCGGCAGGGCGAGCTCAGCCTCACTGCCATCACGCTCGCCGGCGGCGCCGCCGGCATCGCCATGTGGATCCCCGTGTTCCCCGTCGACACTGTCAAGAGCCGGCTGCAGTCGGCAGAGGGCAACGCGAGCGTCGGCGCCGTCGTCCGCGAGCTCTACGCCAGGGGCGGTCTTAGGGCCTTCTTCCCCGGGTTCGGCCCCGCGCTCGCGAGGGCCGTGCCCGCCAACGCCGCCACGTTTCTCGGCGTCGAGGTCGCGCATCAGTTCATGAGGAACGTGTTTGGTTGATTGATCAGTCAATTGATTGATTGGTTGAGCCGGCGGTGGACGGCCGCCCGGTAGTAAGCACTTCTGATATGACATGGTATGATGGCCCGGGCGATGGGTGGGTGTTGGGGGGTTTCCCTGGTTCGTCGAGTAAGGAAAGGATCATGCCCCATCAGGGTAGGGGCCATGGGACATTACGCCGGGGCATACGTGAAATTACCGCCCCCCCCCCCTTGCCCCTATTTCGTCGTTTCGAAACATGCCCTCCTCCGCCGGGGGCTTCTTTTGCTAAGGCAGGGAAGCCCAGACCCATCTGAGCCCGGGTGGGGACGGTTGGAAAGGGGCTCACGAGCACCGACCAGCCTATTGGTCTGCACAGCGGGCGACGGGCGAAGACGTCTCCGCTGTGTTTCGGCGCGCGGCGCTCTCGGTTGGTTGCAATACTCTGGCGTGTCTTCACATTCCCTCTTCGGAGACCGATTTAGATAGATGCGGGGCGCCGGTGGTGTTTTGTTTTATCTGCATAGATACCTAGGTTCGCCAGGATAGACGAGACATAACGGGTTACATACCTCACTCACCCACGCACAGACAGCTATGCCACCTTACGAACTGGGCCTCCCCGGTGTTCGCGCTGAGACTTAGTGATATGTAGGAAGGATACTAAGTATGCGTATATTAAGTATGTGGGCTGAGGCGGCATTTATCTGCGAACACCACATGGGTAGGTAGGTTAGGCTCTGTCAGACGGAACAATCATGGGCCATATATGCCGTAATAGTTGGACAATGGGTTACAGCACCCCCATTCTACAAGCCCTAGGTCGCCAAACGATTACCAGGCCATTCTCTTGATACGGCATTGTGTCGTTCCAATCTTGGGGACGTTGACGGTAGTGGAAGCTCTTCTCGTAATTTAAGGTGCCTTTCCTATCTAACTGGAGCACATGCAACAGTTGTCGGGCTTGCCAGAAGCCAATTAACTTTTTTACATATAATCTACCATTTTTTCATCCTATCTTTACACAGTAGGCTCTGCCCCCCGCCCCCAGATGCTCAATGGAAGAGCGGAAGCGCACGGCGGAAAAACAACGCCTGCAGTGGTATCATAAGCCTTCCTTTTCGCCTCATAACGTTCGTGAAATGCCATAGCACAATCGATGCATAGTGCGCTCAGTCGATGTCCTCATCGTAGAGGTCCGAATATTCCCCCCCAAAAATGGCGCCGAGATGCCTCTTGCCACAATTCTCGCACTCGGGCGACTCGTCCTCATCTTCCATCATGTCCATGAACATGATCTCTTCCTCCACATCGTCCCATGGTAGTCCGCTAACCCTATCATAGAGCTCCCATTTGCGGTTATCCGGGTCGTCTAGCTTGACTGGGACTCTCTTCCATATGGTACGACAGGAATGACATTCAGAGGGGGGAGGCTCACCCCGCTCTTTCGGTGCGGGTGGGAATTCGTCCTGGGGGAGTGGGTGGTCGTGATGGTCATGGAGGTGCAATCTGCCGGTATTGTTCATAGCGCGGACAACCTTGGATGAATAATGACAGACGTCATCATCGCACGGCAGCAGTCGAACTCCGTTCTTGAGCGCGACCATGGTGGGCGCGTGGTCGATTAGAAGGCCCTCGTCTCTCAGGAGACCACCCAACTCGGTGCTCACGCGAAAACCGGCATCATCGCTGGGCAGGCCCGTCAGCACCACCTCGTTCAGCGAGCGTCCCATCTGGTGGCAGGCTAGGTCGTGCAACTGAGAGGGTGGGAACATCAACATGTCTTCGCCAAAGTTGACAAAGTCGACTCGGAGACGCTCAAGGTTCGGGAGCAAACGCGGGCGCTTCTGGCTCTTCAGGGTCTCAAAATCGGACGAGTCGTCCACAGGCTGGAAGGGAGGAAGCATGGCCTCGAGGAAGTCGATGAGTTGGTAGTAGGCATACACCCTAAAGCCGCGTCGGGCAAGGGTATGATCCTTGGGCCGCCTGTGAACCACTAGTTTCGGGGACTTCTTGAAGTCCGGGTGGTGGGTGCTTGGTAACTTGCGGATTCGGTCCTCATCGTCATAGAACTTGGCGATGATGCGGAAATTGATGGCGCCGATAGTCTGGCGATGAACGAGGGGCACCTCGGCGAAATTTCTGAGGGCCTCGGGAGTGGTGAAGACGAAGGAGTTGTTTCTCCACAGGAACTGAGTGCCCTCGACATGATATGCTTTACAGGTGGCCAGGAAATGTATGGCGATCTGGTTAGCTTTGGTCTTCTCACGGGCTATGAGGCGGTCAGCCTTGGGTTTGGAGAGCGGGTCCACAATGGGAAACCCGCTCGTCATGGCGTAGGAGAGAATTCTGAGCTGGATCTCGACGGGAAGATGAGGCAAGACCTTGCTCCTCTTTGAGGAAGATCGAGTGACGCGAGCAGCTAACGACTGTGCGTCCGAAGAGCCCTGTGATCGCCAAGAGATGCCATTTTCTCGAAGAAGTCGCTTCAGTGTCATGTTCTCCTCTTCGAGACGCCTATTCTTGGTGCGGAGCGGCTGATTGTAATAGATCTCGGCCTGATCGGCCTGATCACGGCACTCCCATGCGGAACTCTGAACGATAGGTTAGGACGGGGTTACATCGTAAAGGCAGGTGGGGCCACGGGAGCATTTACCATTTCGCGAGGAGTTTAACAATGAATCATGACGGTGTGGATGTCAAGATAGGTAGGTGGAATCAATTAAGGGAGGGACATGCGGCAGAAATTGTCGATTGGTCGCAAACCGTTTGATGAGTTGAGTAGAATCTTTGCAAATGGAGATTACCGGGGTAAAAGTGAGATCAAGGGAGGTGAAGTGTGGATTGAGAGTGGTATCGTCAAGGCCGGGCCCAATCATGTAAGAGTCGAATTGATCGTTTCCTCCCTTCTTCCCTCTCGTCGTTCTTAAGCCTCGCACCTCATTACTGATGATTGCTCGAAAGATGCTCCAGTGCCAGTTGACAATTGCCGGTGCTGGTGTGGTGCAGAACTGTGAGTTTCGGTTTTGGGAAAGCTGAGGTAATCGGGACATTCAATATTGTATACGAAGTAGCCACCCCTCGATGTACGTACAATACTAGAAGTAAATGGAGTACACGTACCTAATTCACAGTAAATGCATGTATGTATGTAGGTAGATCTCAGGCAGTGAATCACCCCGGAAGATATCATTTGTTAATTTAGGTTGCAGTGCATCTGCTCACAGGAAGCGTGCGCACAACCAGCTACCTGCCTACAGAGGTACCGTAGATACTTCAATGTTAATCCTGTTTGCATAGAAAGCACCAGGAATAGGAAAATGCGAATTCAGCAAATACCTACACAAAAGTCTGGGGCATATTTTAGTCAGTAGCTCCACATGACCGCTTTTTATCCCACATGCGTTAGAATGTAGATGTGTATAGAAAACTGTATGGTATATGACCTCGTAGATATCGTCCAAGATAGAAAGCCAGAAAGCTATGATAAGATGTATGCACGGGTGGAACCCCTTCTGTAATATTTAGGCTCATACAAATTTGTACTATGTTATGTAATTTTACCTGCTCATAATGAGGCCCCGGGGGAGGTAACTAACTAATATATCCCTGCGCCTTGTAGCCAACGAACTGCAATCGACAACCGCTTCAAGCGGCACCCTTGCCTAAAACGGGGCTGGGGGCTATTCGAGAGCCTTTTAAACTGGCATGCTCTCTAAAGGCATGTACCTACCTGGACATATAAGAGCTATACGAAACATTTATAAGACGAAACACCACATGTCAGCAACCCTTTGGGGACGCCCACAACCAATCGGGAAAATTGGCGCATTTGCTTTGTACTTATATACATAGTCCATACAGGTGGTACCAACAGTTGGGGTAACAAAGGTTATGGTCTGAAAGGGTAATACTTATGTAGTACAGACATGTGGTCGCAACGCCTTACCCTTGACGTCATGGTCTTCTTCGACGACGTTGTCCAATCGGCCGGGCGCCCGTAGACATCTCTATGATGAAATCTGATGCAGACTGCAATGCGCAGACATTCAGAATCGGGGAAGCAGACACCAGATCGAGGGGTGGGGTCAAGGGTCGTGTCAAGAAAGGCTATACAGTAGTTTATGTAGGTATATTCGGGCAAGGACTCCTGATTTTAAATAGGGCTGGTTTTCCCACCTGCTTCTGCTTGCCTATCTTCTTATGTTGTCCCGAATCCACTGAATACTGGATCGCAACGACGCCTCAAAGGCAAAGAAGAGAGACCCCTACTTCCTAGACTCAAGGGACAGAAGACGAAGCCACCATGTCATCCTCCTTCTCCAACGCAGACACCGGCAGCAAGCCGGCCGACCCTTACAAGGCCGAGAGCAAAGATGAAACCTCACTGGCGGACAAGATCGAAGTCCTCGTCAACTTCATCTCCTCCTGCAAGTTCGGCATGATGACCACGCGGGACCCCAGCAGCAACAAGCTGGTATCCCGCTGCATGGCAATCGCAGCCAAGGTACACATGCTTATACCTTCGATATCTCCCCCTTTCCCCCTTCCCTCCTTCTGCGCACCAAGTGATAGCAACCCTCGCTGACGACGCCCCTTTTTCCTCCGCTCCAGGAATCCGGTGGCATCGACCTCCTGTTCTTCACGAACACCGAGTCCCACAAGACGGACGAGCTGAGCGCGGACCCGCACGTGAACATATCCTTCCTGGACGGCAGCGGGCAGTGGGCGTCGGTCTCGGGCACGGCGACCATCGAGACGGACCGCAACCTGGTCCGGCAGCACTACAGCCCCTCGCTTAAGGCGTGGCTCGGCGACCTCGGCGACGGCACGCACGATGGGTCTGCCGACGACCCGCGCATTGGCGTCATCCGTGTCAAGACGAGCAGCGTCACGTACATGGTCACCGACAAGACCCTGCTGGGGCGCGTGTCCGAAATCGCTAAGGGCACGGTGACGGGCAGCGTGGCCACGCCCAACAAATTGCGCGAGGTTTCCGAGAGCGAGATCTCGCAGTGGAGGGCTTCTCACTAATCATGTCCTTCTAGTCCAGATTTCCTAACAGCAGTTGATATATTGAACAGCCTAGGATTTCTAAATATAATTCTATGTCATAAGATTCATTGGGAAACCCGACTGGATAAATGCCCCGATAACTTGTAACCATTACGCCGACGCTTGTACTACAGCATATATCATGCGAATAGTGTCGCCCAGTTCACATCAAATCTGAATGGGATATAAGTCTAGCTCGGTAAGCCAGCAACGGCAAGTTCTTTCGTACATACCCTTGATTTTATAATTCTATTCTGACTTGGTGATAATATTGGATGGGAAACATAATCAGCCGGATCGACTTACGTGGTGTTTTGGCCGCCCTAGGAGACGTAACTACAGATGGGAAAGGATCGAAAGTGTCGCCGGACAAATACTTGAGGTTCGCGACTATGGGGATATAGACCTATTACTTTGTAGTTGCCTTGGTAGTGGTTGACGAGCTTGGTTGGCGAGCTTGATGAGCCCCTATCTCGCTATCTATGTCATGTTCCTCATCGCTTGATGCAGTCCCTTTGGGCCGTGGCACTTGTTAAGCGACAGAATCTTGACATCTTAACACAAATACGCTGACACCATATAGATCACCGGTCGACTACAGTGCGGTGGAACACGCCGCATACGGGAGAGAAGGTACACCGTAATTATTATGAACGGCCGCCGCAGTAGCTGTAAAGAACTCCAGCTGCTTATACGGGCAGAAGCTCAGAAGGTCGGAATGCCCAGGAGCCCGGTACCCCTAAGTGGGATATTCTCCATACGGCAGGTAGTGTTAGGTGGTGGCACATTGCCCGCAGAGTATGCCCGAACATGAGCGATATAGCAAAGTGATTCTCCTCCTTGGAGAAACACAGTGTGCTGGGCACCATCCATTAGCTCTCGATACTGGTGAGACCTCCTCTGCCTAGCCGTATCACCCGTGATGTATAAATAATGGGAAATGGAAGACCAGACTCACTCCAACAGCCTCTTGCCTCAGCACAACCAAACCGGGAAATCCCCTTGACATCTTATATGCACTAAATGCCGGAAGTCCACGTTGCTAGTTATCCCATTATCAGCACGTAGAAAAGTCACAGGCTATGGATTTACCCTTGAATTGGAGTCACAACATCAACGGTGTTGCTCGTAAAAATGATAGGAAAAGCTTTTCTGTTACTAGGGGGGAAGGGCTCCTAAACACAGCAGTCATTAGTGCACGGCCAAGCGAGTAACAAGGGAAATGGTAACGTTATCCCGTAGCCGTAGTATCGCATCAGCGTCAAATGAGGGAAGACTTTACCTTTAAAAATCATGCTCTCTGGCAAGCAAGGCTCGAACGATCGACAGACGGCCGGATCAACGTAATTGGGCCATATGTCCCCGATATAATGGCTCTGGGCCGCTACGTATTCCGCCTACTCTATATAGTCATCTGTGGTGAGAAGGCTATTCCTGCCGTACGAGTCGTCACATCGGATCAGGGCGTTGGCGTCACTCCGCCAATAATAGGAGGAAGTGAAAAAATTCGCTATACCGGTGCCATTGCCGTTTTCGAGTTCAGCGAGTATGCCTGCTAATGCCGGGAACTCATCAAGCGGCCAGTAAAGAGCATTAAGAATGGCAGCTTTCAAGTCGGAGTGGGTCGCCGGAGCGGGCACACCTCCCGTTTCGATCCCAGATATGTGAATCGGTTCGCGTTCGAGTCTTGTGGTGATGCGGTCGAGACGTCTTGTTATATCTTCTGGTGATGGCCCCCAGAACGTACAGTTTCGGGCCCCGCCTGATGGCAGAACGCAGCAAAACTCGCGGCAGCTTCATCAGCGTGGCCGCTGTTTTGCCTCCAACCATTAGTGTAATAGTCTTCAGCATCTACAACGCCCCCAGAACCTACGATAATCGAAGTTAATACCTAAGTTTGCGCGGTTACGAAGGTCGACGACTTCTCCCACAGCAGGTCTTGCCGGTCATGTATCATATGACAACATTGAGCAGACCCGTCTTCATAGCATGTGGCGGCAAGACAAGAGAACGACCCGGAGAATACCATACACACCATTCTGCCTACCCTTTCTGGGAAGAGGGAAGCAAATGTCAACCCGATGACCGTGCCGTAACTAGCTCCGTATGTCCATAATTTCGCCTCCGAGGTAATATTTCTAGCCGACTCGGCCTCGGCTTCGATGTAAGTCAGAATATCCCGGGCCAACCGCCGGCGTAGTGGGGTAATACTCATTGGTAAATTTTTTTCCTAACTGCGTTATGGCACCATTTATCATAGGTCTGACTTGAATAATACTGCGTCTGCAGTGAGGTTGAGGACGTATTGGTGGCTCCAGTTTGTAAAATCTATTGAACGCGTCTCTCGCCTCGGTGTTCCCAAGCAAACAGTCTAGTGCAAGCCCGCTATTATTGACGCCCCGTGGATCAGACGAGACGATGCTGTAATGCTCCCCAAATAACTGGCTAGCAGTCATCCCGAGGGTAAGGAGCGAAGAGATACCGGACCCCCCGGGGCCGCCTTGAGATGGATTAACACATCCGACATAGTTAGAATTCACTAGAATCGGTGTATCATTTACCTGGGACAATCAATATATTATTCGCGTCGTCCGGCCGGCTAGCTTAATGAACGCAATGCCCGTGGTTCCAAGACTGGCATCCGCATAGTCGAGCGAAACCTCCGGTTTGGCCTCCAACTCAAAATCTCTAAGCCTTGTCGACTCATCGAGCAGGGGAGCATGCTATGGTGTTGTGGGCAAGTTTTTAACACCGTTAGGTACTCTGGCTAGGAGGTCCACTTAGTAATAACCTACCTTGGATTAGGGGTTGCAAAAGGGCTGCGATTATTCGCATGTACCTGCAGTTGACCCATGTAAGAGCTACACCTAATTTGGGTGACGTGGCTACTAGCGCGACCCACTGCCTGACAGTGCGTTAACACTTTTGCCTGATACCATGGCAAGTCGTTATCCAAAAAATTGACACACCACCTAGACCTACCCAGCAGGAAACTAGGTATAAACGAATGGGCTATTTATATGTCTTCGCGCCTTCGTGATGTAGTGTATTTAAAATTAACAGGCAACCGAATTATATATGTTGCTTATTTTGAACAAATTGTGTTGACCTTCTTAGATTAACTGAATTCAGAGAGGTGGTGTGGTGTGGCTTTATTAGTGTGTCAATTATTTTGATAACGACTTTTGCATGGTATGGATTTCCATCTTGCGCTTTCTACAGACCGCCCCTTCAAGTTGCTGACCCTGCTGTCCGACTTATCGCTACACTGGCTGTCCATTCAATCCGTGTCTTGCGTCACGGCAGGGTGTTTTCCTTCCCTTCCTCACCTGTCGTGCGGGATAGAGACCATTAATGCGGCGCAATCTCTATTGTAGGACCGCAAATCTCTTCCATCTAGTAGTTGCAAAAGCTGTTAGACACGAACTCTGCTCCATGGCAAATCCCTTTTAATCGCAGGAACAGGGCTCTATTGGGGCCAAGAGGAAGCTGCTCTCTGTCCATCGAGGAGATGGTCAATTCGACGATGACTTTAACATCATACAGCAAACGCCAAAATACCCTCGGAGGAGATCCAGAGTGTAAGTGCAAAGAGGATGTTGATACAGAATGCGGCTGAAATATGACAGCTCTAGCGTATGATCGGGATCTGCAGGAGGCGATACGGACTTGCACTCTTTAGGTAAGTCACTACCTAGATAGGAAACGCTATATAGAAAAGAAGACACCGATGGGCAGGAATGGTTCCGAAACCGGCGGCGCCAGCAACCGATCCAATCCTACACCACCGCCGTCCCCTCGGTGACGAATCACATGCTAGCGCCAACCTTTTTACGTTGGAAAAAAATAGTGGTGGGCTGTATGCAGCTTGGGACTATCACCAAATTACACAAGATGGAACGGAAGTATGGTATGATGCCACTCCCCAGCCATCACGAACGAATAATGGACGAACCGTGAGGGAACTGCATAACGAATAACTACCTGGTAGGTACCTAGGTATCTACGAAGTAAGTACATCCTACCTGGCGATACGAGACAGGAGAGACCTTAGCGGAGACGGGAAGAAAGACATGGAAGCGCGGAGCAGCTGCGGATCAGGCTGAACCCACTATCGTGAGATGCAAAACTGGGCAAGCGCCTTCAACAAAACGTAAAAATATGGACCGAATTGTGGATCGATGCGGCCGTGGCAAACGAGATAAAGTGCGGGAATGTGCGGGTAAAGAGCCATCAGATAAAGAAGAGAATAAAAAGGAAATACAGTACGGACCTGGGATGTTAGATGGGGTAGCTATCATACCATACCTTATTAGACCAGGTAGGAGGAATACATACACCCAAACAACATCCCAAGGGGAAAAGCCATCTTGTATTTATTTCCGTACCGCCCAGACAATCTCATACAACCAACCACTCTTCTTTGCCTCTACAACCCATCCTACAGAAACGGCAGAGCAGATTCATAATGTCTCCGTCCGAGGCATTCATCCAGCGTCCGGCTCCCGGATTCACCGCCACTACCGTCCTGCCCGGCGGCGAGTTCAAGGATGTCTCCCTCTCTGACTACCTCGGCCAATGGTGAGCCCTCTCTTCTCCTCATCGTTCACGGTTACGTACAAGTGTAGTCGTGGTATTGGCAAGCAACAAGCCCACGTCGCTAACCTCGCTTCTTCTGTCCCCGCCGCCAGGGTCGTCCTGCTCTTCTACCCCCTAGACTTCACCTTCGTGTGCCCGACCGAGATCCTCAGCTTCAACGACGCCCTGCCGCAGTTTGCCGCCATCAACACGGCCGTGCTCGGCATCTCGACGGACTCGCACTTCTCGCACCTCGCGTGGGCCCAGCAGCCCCGCAAGCAGGGCGGCCTGGGCCCGGACCTCAAGCTGCCGCTCGTGGCCGACAAGAGCCAGGCCATCTCGCGCAAGTACGGCGTGCTGCTCGAGGACCAGGGCGTCGCCCTGCGCGGCCTCTTCATCATCGACCCCAAGGGCGTCCTGCGCCAGATCACCGTCAACGACCTGCCCGTCGGCCGCAGCGTCGACGAGACCATCCGCCTCGTCCAGGCCTTCCAGTTCACCGACGAGTTCGGCGAGGTCTGCCCTGCCAACTGGCGGGCCGGCTCCAAGGGCATGAAGGCCGACCCCAAGGGCAGCCTCGAGTACTTCGCCAGCGCCAACGGGAACGGCGTTGCCGATAACAACAAGCGCCAGCGAGTCGACGCCATGGTCGAGTAAGAGACGGAAATGAGAAGAGAGTTGCCGAAGGTCGATGGGGGGTTCTCACGGGCGCACCCACGGTCGTCGTGGGCAGGCGAGCTGTAATTAGACGCATAGACTCATAGATCGCGGTGATTGCATTTAGACATACAGTAGACTCGCTAGATACATAATACGACGCTGAATCATGCAGCCAAGCTCTGTACACACATTGCCGTCTTGCCATGGTGTGCGTGGATGGGTGAGATCCTACCCCTCTCATTCTTACCGGCGCCATGCATGCATGCATGCATGCATCCAACAACTCATATGGCAGAAGAAGCTGACTGGCTTTCTCCATGTGGGGTCTATAATGTTACAACTGGGTCGTCCAAAATTCCGATCTATCCAAGAACGAACGTATCTAACATGGATGGCGCGTGGAAACATCCTTTCGAGTCACCTGGGTAAGTAGACGGTAGTAGGTCTACCTACCTAATAACTTTTAGTGCAAGCTTGGTTTCTGGGAATACCATCTATCCTATCACCTGTCGAGGGCCCCTTACCCCGAACAGGACTATAACGCCTGGAGGGCAAGTTATCATTGACCATGATTCATTACCTGGCTACGGCGCTGCTAGCTACCTGTAATTTCGGGGCCCCTTTCGCTGAAACGTGAACCAATCCCCAAAATACTGTCAAAGAGGCTAAGCTTCCCCATTCCGATCTTATGGGCGAATCAAACCACAGAGTCTATAACCAGCCAGGACATGCCTTTTCCCCCTCCCTTTCTCTCTCTCGAAAGGTCTCAGGTCGCCGTCGTCTTCTCCGTGGCCGCTCACGAGACAGGAATGACCGGCGGAGTACCGCGATCACTCCTCCTCGGCCGTCTCATCGGATTGCTCCTCGGCCGCATCAGCTTCTTCATCTCCGTTGACAGCTCCATCGGCGGTAGCACCACCCTCACTTTCCAGCCTCATCCACTCATCCCACTCGGGGAACAGCTCGTCGTCCTCGGTCGGAACGCCGATCATCTTCGCTACACGGCCCTTCTTGTTCTTCTCCAGACTCCCCTTCCACTGCTTGACGGCATCCACCGTCAGGCTCGGTTTGTACGTCTGCGAGAACAGGGCGGCCTCGGGGAAGCGGTTGGTCCTGGTGAGTACCTCTACGCAGCCCGCCGTGTCGCCCATGATCCACTTGCTCGTGAATGCGACGTTGTGGCCGCCGGCCTCCTCGGCCTGTGCCGCGAGCGCCTTGAGGCCCTCTAGGTCCGACGTGCTGGAGTAGATCAGCAGGAGGGAGCCGAGGTCTTTGGCGTGCGTGAAGCACTCGGTTGCGAGCGCCACGTCCCAGGCCGCGAGTGCCGCATCGCCCACCGTCTTCCATTTATGGTCGACGTCCGCTTCCCGCGCCAGTTCCAGGGCGATGTCGAGTTGGTGTAGGGCCAGCGCCAGCTCGAACTTATGCTCGGGATCCGTTGCTACCTCAAGCGCGAGCTCCTTGTGGCCCTGACCCTCGAGGAAGCGAGCAACCTTATTGAGCTGGTCCGCGGGCACGCTTGATAATAGTTCGGCAGCAGTCTCCATGTCCCCTCGGAGAACCAAAGTCTGATACTCTAGGACGGGCAGAGACAGGGCGAAGGAGGTGACGTTGACATCTTTGTCGGCGAGATATATCCGTGAGTCCCGCTGGATGTAGCCGAGAATATACATCGGCTGGTCGAAGTGTGAAACAGTATAAGTCTGGTCGCCCACCAGGTAGTTCAGTCGGTTGGTGCTGTTAGTATAGATGAAGCAGTCTCCGACCCACACTCCGGTTCGTACACTATAGGCTCGATCAGTAACGCGTAACATACGACCGTCCCTGCCGAGTCGACACTCACCTCTCGGAGATATCGGTGATGACCTCGAAAGCGGCTTCAACACCATCCTCGTCGACCTGGCCCGCCTGGGCGGCCTCGATGTAGTTTTCCCGCGAGTACCGAAGGACATAGAAGGTGTCATCGCAGGCCAGAGCGACCAACTCGCCGCTCTCGGACCAATAGACTTGTCTGGGTTCGACCTCGATTCGTCGGACGAGGCCACCAGTCGCCCAGTCGTAAAAGCTGACACCACCCTGGCCCTTGACCCCCAGAAGAACACCACCCGTCAATCCCTCGGCCTGGAAGGGAACGTCCAATCCGCCTTGCTTCTCGGTGAAGTTCTTATATACCTTAACCGAGATGGGGGATTCACGAATGGCGAAGTCGTTGCTGTTCTCCTTGGCCCACACGAAGTCCAACGCAGATCCGAACGCCTTGTTTCGCCACGCCAGAGCCGTGTATATGATGTATTCGCCGTCTCCGCAAACGGCTACAAATCGTCCGTTGGGCGAGTGGATCAAAGTCGAGGGGTACACTTCGCAGGTGCCTAGCTCCTTTGTGGGAACAGTGATCGCCTCGTTGTCCTTTAGGGCGTCTGTAACCTGGTCAGCTTGGGGACTGGCGGCTTAGGGGTAGAGGATCCAGTACCGCCGCCCTTGATGATGGACGAAAGGACTTCGTTGTGCCTCGCCCAGATGAGCTTGCCGGAGCCGTCCATGGATACTGCAGGCTCTTCTCGACCCAGCTTCACCACCACCGCTCCGTCGTCAAAACCTACAGCTACGCCTTGTTTCCCTCTCTGGTAGGAGACACACCAGGCGCGCTCTAAGCCATAGTTGAGTGACTGTTCGAAGCGGTAGGTGTTCGAATGCCATATCCTAATGGTGCCCTAGCAAAATCATCAGTATCCGGCGCGTTGTCTCCCCCCGCATGCACACCAGCTTGTTGGGCTCACATCTTCGGAACCGGAGATGATGACTGGCAGCTCGGGGTGGTAGCAGGCAAACGATACGTTATTCGTATGTCCTTCGAGGGTGGCGATCAGTGATTTGGGGGTGTAATCCCAGATTTTGACCTAGCGGGCTATCAGTATACGAGATAGTCCATGACAAAAAGTGGTGGCCATTACCGTCCTATCATCGCTCGTAGTGAGGAGGTAAGGCTTGTCGGCGTGTGGGTAGTAGTCCACATGGTTGACACCCTTCGTCTCATGTCTGTTAGGGGTGGCCCAAGTCAGTCAATACCAGAGGAAGGAGGGTTCCGAGAGGGCAGTCCAACTCAAACTTACGCCTCGAGTGTGAAGTTGGCCGTGGGAGAACCCAGAGACCATATCTTCACCGTCCGATCCAAACAAGCCGAAGCGAAGGTATTCGTGTCCTTGGGGTTGATGGCGAGACCCATAACATAGTGAGAGTGTCCCTCGAAGACCTGGACGCACTTCCAGCCCTTCTCCCAGTCGAACAGCTTAATTGTCATGTCGTCGGAAGCGGTAAGGACGAAAGGCTGCGTGGGGTGTACGGCGATGGCTCGGATGTAGTCAGGGTGGGCTTCGAAGGAGGTGATCTTCTCAGACGTATTATAGTTATACACACGCAGCTGGAAATCATCGGAGCCGCAGACGATCCAGTTCTTCCTGGCGACGAAGCGGCCGGCCCGGACGGGAACGTCGGTCAGCTCGAACGTCTTGACTATCTGCTGGGTCTCATAGCTCCAGATATAGACATGACCTATTCAGGGGGCGGGCCGTCAGCCAAAGGGGAGAAAGCAGAAGATCGCAATAGGGACAGGTCCAGATTTGATAAAGAAGGGAATACGCACCGCTGTAGAGAGTCGTGAGGATCCATGGTTCGTGAGGGTGGAAATCGATGCCTTGGTTATTATACCGTCAGCCTTCAGTGCGCATCCCGTTTCGATGGGGTGGCTAGTACCTTTTACACGCTCACTGCGCGCAAAGAGCTGTCTCTGTACATTACTTCCCATGTCAGCGAGCTCCGCCCCTCCGTCGCCTTAAGAGCTTCTGGGACAAGAAACTCGAGCAGCTTACTGACCTTCACGTCCAGCCTCATTTCGGCGGTGGGCTCGATCCCGAAGCTGCGATCAATGACGGATGGATAGATAGAATGTCCCGCTGTAGCAAATCAATAGTCGAATGTCTCCAGCAGGAGATTCGAAAGCCGCATAAGAGGTGTTCCAGCGTCGTCGGGTGCTGGCGAGGAGCGCAGTAGTCGCCGTCGTCGTTGTCGTTTAATTCATCAATGCTGTCCCTGATTTAGATGCGTTCAACTGTGGTCTTATCGGGAAAAATGAGCCACATACATACGCTACTCCAGCAAGCGTCACAGCCTCAACCGCCTCACCAAGCCCCATTACGCCAGCCACATACAGAAGCCACACATAATGTGTGTGGCGCAAAGTCCGTCATTCCTACTTACATGTACGAAGTAAGTCCACGAGTTGTTCGAAGCGTTAGAGAGCACCAGGCTCGTAATTCTACAAGGCCACATCTTCGTCTATTTGTGCTACTGCTCATCTAATGCGCGAGTAGCCGCGGTTATACTAAGGTGACCCACTCCTTGTACGACTCCATTGACAAAGATTACCAATCTCAAAGAGAGAGCACAATTCCAACCATCACAGACTTACAGGTGAAATGTTGATATTTTGTCATCTACGAGACTTCACTCTCGGAACGTCATGCCAGAATAGCTCAAAAGATGAAGAAAATCCAGCAACCTTGATCTACACACAGGAGCGGGAAGAAGAATCGCCCCTTTACCCTAGTGGTCGGTGTCTCAAGCCCTTCGATACCATTTGAACGCCTTGACCCCGGACCCTTTTAGTGGTTCCCCTTGCATAATTCGCATTCGCTTTCAAAGTCATCAGTAGCCATTTGCAATCGTGTCCATCCATCCACTCATAGCTTCGTCGTCCGAGCCCCGGACGCCCCGGCAGAAATTAGTGGCCCCCGAGCAAATCAGTCCTGGCTGTCGGCCTGCACCTTCTTGACAACCTCGACGACCTTGGAGTAGAGCTTATCTGAGGCTGATAGGCCGGTGACCTTGGTCACGACGTCCTCGGCGCTGTTCTCCTTCATGATGGTCGCAAGCTCCTTGCTCTCGTCGTCGCCCTCGACGTTCTGGAAGCGGAACGCCATCTCCGCCGCCCCCAGAAGGGCCGTCGTGCTGAGCCCTCTCTCCTCGAGCTCGGCAGCAGGGCCGATGAATCGCTCCTTGCGGCCCAGCTTGCGCAGCGGGGCGCGCCCGACTCGCTCGACGGCGTCGGCCAGGTAGGGGTTGCTGATGCGGTTGATGATCTTCTCCTTGTAGGCGTCCTGCTCCTCCTGCGAGATGCCGTGCTTGGCGACGATCAGGGCGGCCGTCTCGGTGATGGCGGCCTTAACCTCGGCTCGGATGGCCTCGTCTCGCATGGCATCGTCGACCGTCTTCTTGTGTCGGTTGTATCCGTAGTAGGCCGCCGTGGCGTGGGAAGTGTTGACGGTGAAGAGCTTGCGCTCGATGAACGGCTCCAGGTTCTCGGTCCATTTGATGCCTTCGATCGACGGTCTCTCGACCCTCGCCGATGTCTTGACGTCTGAGTCCTTGTCGAAAGGTTTCGACTCGACGACCCACTCGTAGAACTTCTCGAGTGTGACGTCCAAGCCGGCGTTGGGGTCCTGGGCGGGCACGATGCGGTCAATAGCTGAGTTGCCGTAAGCAGCCTTCTCGTGGTGGTTCTCGAGGCTCTCCGGCGCCATGTTGGCCTTAATATGCTCGGCAAGAGCCGAGGTGGCACCGATCATGTTCTCGCAGGCAATGACGGCCAGGGGCTTCAGGTCGCTAGATCGCTTGTCGATGCCCTTGGCGATGACAGGGGCGATGAACTTCAGGATGTTGGGGCCGACGGAGCAGGTGACGACATCGGCAGTCGAGATCTCATCGATCAGCTTAGCCTCGTCGTGCTTGGAGTTGATGGCACGGTAGTTAGTGATGATCTTCTCGTCCTTGCTGTCGACGCCGACTTCCTTGACCTTGTACTGCGGCGTGGCGTTTAGAGCGTCGACGACCTTGTCGACGACATCAGCAAAGACGACCTCGTAGCCGGACTCGTGAAGAAAGCAGGCGACAAAGCCTCGGCCAATGTTGCCGGCACCGAAATGAACTGCCTTCTTGCCCATTGTGGAGAATCTGTGGGTTATGTAATGCGGTGATGTAAGGTAGAGATAGTGTGCTAGAGTGAGTGTGAGAGACGGCAAGTATAAAACAACGGAGATATTGGAAGTGTCCTCGTCAGTGACTGTTGATGATGGGTGAATAACTAGTGATGAGAGGAACGCCGGTGATTGTATCTAGGATAATCCCGAGATGTTAAGAGGTTGAGAAGTTTGTCTAACAGAGAGATTGTGAAGAGAGAAGTGAAATCAATTTACCAGGGGAAGAGGGGGGCCAGGCGAGTTTATATGTATGCGATATAACGTCAGGAAAGCGAACTGAGAACTGAGGGAAATCGCAGAGCCATGATGCAGGTGAGGTGTGGAGGGGCCTAGCTAGAGTTACATATACGTTGGGGATCCAGAGCGGAGTGGAATGCATGCAGGTGGTGTATAACATGAAGTATAGTACCTATACATACGTCGGCATCATAAATGGAGCCCTTTCATGTTAGGTGTTGGTTGTGCTTAAGCGGTCAACGCAATATTGATGACTACAAGTTGCTACAGAATAGGTACCTAGGCACATACTATGGCATATTTCTTAACCTCATTTCCGCACCTGAATTGGTGTCCGGTATAATACATTTGGGAGGGACTTCTCCACCTTGCTGTTCCTCTCTGTATAGACGCACATGCATGGCAAATGACCAGTATACTTATATGTCGACAATGAGTCCAATCCGGTGGCCCTTCTTGCGGGCGTGGGCTGATTGCGGGACTTCTGGTTCTCCAGGTACATGCAGTATTATGCCATATAGACAAGCGCCCTGGGGCTCGATAACGTTCTAGCAGCTACATACCGTACGCTGCCGATGATTCCAATGTTATTGCGTAGGTAGAATACACATAGACACCTCCGTCGAAACGAGCACTCTCAATGTTGATCTTCAAGGCGGCTGGCTCATCCTACGTACGCATACATTAGTACCTCGTACGTTAGGCATTATTTGCTGGGTACCTAGGTACTGGTACCCTATTTTACGTCACTCTAGGGGCTGGAAAGTGCCAAACCAATACAAGGTGTGGGGAACTCCGCTTTGCACCGATTGACGAGGCGGAGCTGCAGCTACAGGACCCTGAGACTTTCCCGTATCTAGGAAACGTTCCTGTGTACATTCGTCCCGAAGCCTTTGCCGTCAACTCTTCGTCGATCCATATTTCCCTGTGCTTTGCCGCAACGCACGCGTCAAGGAAACCATAAGGCGCTGGATCCGCCCACTAACGGCGTCTCGACGTGTGTTAACCGCGAACTTTCCTGCTGGGTATCTACCTAAGTAGCCCTTAGAATCCTATGAGGTATCTCGTAGTATGCACAAGACGCGGTTTGCCCAGCGCGTTGCCTGGCTTCAGAGAAGCGTTATACTTAGTATTTACTAGTACTGTAGTAAAGTCCGGGGGAAGCGTGTCTCATCTCCCCATCACATGTTATCCCGCAAGGTATTCCGTGCTGATCTACGTCGTAGTATATGCCGCATGGCTGTATATGTCGTCCATTGGGCCCCTCGAAAGGTCAGGTTAACCGATGGAAAAGAACAGCCAACCGCCCGGACCGACGAAATTTCGGTCGCGGCAATACAAACTTACCACATTGGTAAAGCATACCACTCAGGTTCTCCTACGACAGCGGTCTCTCGAAACCTATGTGGAGGAAAAGAGTTTGGGGCTGCTCTAGCGGAAGTCTCACAGCATCGACTATTCAGCCATGGTTACAAAATGTAGGTACTATGTAAGAGATCAGGGTCCATTGTGACTCCGGAGATGCATTCCTTAGGAATGTTACAATCCCCATTCCTCCATGTCGAGGCTCTTATCCATCACTATACGATATTGGACCATACTCCTATGTAACCGTTCAGAACACACTCTTGATCTCTTGACTGACCTTCCCGACTAACCATGTCGATCGGAGCTAGAACTAACAGAGGGTCGGCTGCCCCTCCTTTCCCTGGTAAACAGCTCGCTAAGCCCCTTGTCACTCTCTGCAGAAGTGACATCATACCCATCTCCCCACTTCACTGGGGATTTGCTGCATCGAGTTTGGGGTGCGGTAAGCCCATGCTGAAGTTCCCGCGAAGTTTGACTATATCTGTCGTATACTGCCTCTTTCGGTATAGGCTAGCCGATCGGTCCAATCGTCTGCGAGAGGATTCCCTAACCAGAGGCTCTACCTACTGGTCCTTTATGTACTGCATTAGGTATTAGATAAAAGATCGGCCCTTCGGTGGTCCCATGTCCGAAAGGGATCAGGGGGTGCCCACACATATACACAGGGGCCCACCTGCACCCGTGAAGGTCAGGGATGAAGTGGCTGTAGAGCAGCTCTACCCAAAACGTCAAGGACCATCGCATGAGCTGTCAGATTCTTTGGTGTCCATGACTTTATTTCTACGTGCCGCTTCGAAAATCAGGTAGGTTATTGTTTATTGGGTTTTGGGTACCAAAAGCCCAAAGACTTATGGAGTGTCATGTGCTTCCTCAAGTTGTTATCAAGTCTACGTACGTACTGGTACACTGGCAGGTCCTGGGCAAAATAATTGGGCTACTCTTTATGCTATATAAAATGATAATATACGGAATTAAATAATCCATGTCTGAACACCGATAATAACTAGGTTTTATTTTGGAAACGAAACCCTGTAGTTAATCGACTCTAGTAAAAGTAGGTTCCGTAAGTAAATAAAGACAACAATAGCGATTTTGATACAGCGTCGTGATTAGAAGTGGCCCAACTATTTTGTCCAGAACCTGACTGGGTAGCTAGATGCCACCACTTGGTCCCGGCCCAGGCAACCTTGGGATTGACAGCCTCCTAGATACATGTCAATGGCAGCATATGAAAGTAATAGCCCGACTTCCCCTCCATATACGTGCTTTTCCAGTCCCTTTCTTTGCGGTAAAAATGGTCGCAGATCTGACTAACTGGGTTTCCGCTTTCGACGCCCTTGCCTACCGTAAGGCTAAAAGGCTGACGATCGCCCCGTTCTTGAACTTCAAATGTACGTAGCCGACATGACTTCACTCCAACAGCAGAACAACTACTTCGTTTTGGGAGAGTCAGGGGATCAGGACTCGGGTGACCGTGCTACTCCGTATACCCATTAACATCCGTGCGGTTGATACATTCAGAATGGGTAACGCCATGGTACCTAGCGTTTGGTCCATTTGGTGCCGTGGTGTTCCAACCTAATAATCCCCTCCATATGTACATGGTATGAAGATCGACAGTTGACATCAATACATGTTTTGCGTATAATCAACTTACGTTGTTAGACCATATATGTAACAATGCTCAGACGTAGTAACTGACAAGTTCACATGGTAACATGCGCGCACACACGCACACACACGCACACACACACACTTCTCAGCACGCGGATCACTCAGACCCCCATCAGTCTGAACATCGTCCAATGTGGGGTCGGACGCCATCCCCTAGACCTTTAAACACACATCCCAGCTTTTACTGAAGCCATTCGGGAATTGCGCCAAGGCGGGTCTCGCTATTCGGCTAACGGCAGGAAATCACAAGGCAGGCCGCCAGATAATTTTCCGGGCGGCTGCTCTAACTACCTAGGTAATTGGACGGCATCGAAACAAAAACCCATCTATTTTCGGCGTTTACGGGCCGCTGGTGCTTGCGGATGCGCCATCCCCATTCTCTTTGTGGTCGTTGAATACTGAGACCTTTCCGTCGTGATGATGGCTTATTATGGTCAGCCGATGTCGAGAAATGATTTCGATTACGGTAACCAGAAAGCACCTCGAGCCGCAATTGCTGTGTTGACGAGGGACGAACCGCCTCGTAACTCCATTCACGTCTTATGTATAAAAACCTCTGCTTTCCAACCAGTCTCTTCTAAGGATTCGTGACATCGTGGCTCTACACTCGGGGAGCCCGAGCTGCCGCAAGAGAAGTGCGCGATATAGTACTAGGCACCGTACACTTAGATAGCCATATCCGCCGTTTGACATACGGTTCGAGGGCTGGAATGGGACTGGAGGCGGAGAGCAGAGACCTGAAAACGCCTTGCCGTCACACCGGGAAGCAGAAAACATGCGTGACGGTTGCCACTACGCAGGTTATTAGGACACGAACCGATCAGGAGGGAAACATCATGTCATGGTCGGTCAACGGATGGATCCGGTCTATCTGTGCGCCGTAAGCATTGTTATGGACTTAATACACTTATGCAGGCCAGAGCTAGCTAAGGTAAATATTCTATCGGTCACGTTGCCTCCCGAGAACTATCTCCTCTTCCCTATCCTTGCGCCACTGACATATCTCCGCAAACTCGCACGAGCGACATTTATACGCCTCCTCGATGGAAACACCCTCGGCCTCCCTACCCCCGCGCCACCAATTGAGGTTTCTTTTCAGATAACCGTCCAGTGCTTCGGGGTCGTTGGGGAACGAGTTGTTACCGATAATACGGCCGTCGTCTCGATGGCGATATTGAACAGCGAGGAGCTCGCCGATGGTATCTGCGCCTTGCGGAAAGGTCTCCTCCAGTTCGGACTGGAGTAAAGGTATCAGCTGCTCGATGGATCTGTATCTTAAAAGATCGGGTGGTGGAGCTAGGTGAGCAGACGTATCCGGCGATGAACCCGGGTATCCTGTGTCCGGCCCATAACGCGGAGACCGTGGCGTCGACGGCAGACTCTCATGCTCCGAATCGGCGTCGAAGAAGACCTCGTCGTGGAGATCGCCAATCTGCGCCATGAATGCATCCGAGAAGCGAGCCTGGGGCCTGAGACCATAGCGAGCGATGATAGCGGAGTAGTCAACCTTTCCAGAAGCCATGTCGCTCAGGAGTCGGTGATATAAGAAGAGTTGGACCCGGGCCGGTCTCAGCGCCGTACCAGAGGGGAGCTGAGTCGAGGCACGTGTTTTAATATCAGTTAGATAGACTCTTCGGCGATGGGGCTGGAAGTAGTCGAGAATCGAAAACCTGGGCTTCGGGTCTTCCGTAGTCTCTCCCTGAAACCATCCACCTTGCAGCTCCTCCTCGAAGGCTGTATTGGGACACGTGTAGCTCACTTCGTCAATGACACCGTTGGCTACTTCTCCGTGGACCATCCCCCATACTTCGAGCTCCCTGGTCATGCCTTTGTCGCGGAGCGTCCTCAGCCCCTGAATGAAATTCCATATCCGAAGGGCGAAGGCCTCCTCTTTCGCTGCCACGTTGACTTGTATCGTGGTGTGTACCTGATCCTCAAGGGTCTGATGGACCCTGGTTCCTCCTTTCATGGCAGCGGTCCTCGTCTTCCTTCCGCCCGGGAGGCGTGTCAAGATATACCAGTATTGTAATTCGCACCAGGCACCCGAAGACAGGTCAGTGACGGACAGAGGCTTCTTAGGAAACGATCGAAACCTTTCCAGCGGCGAACGGGTATCAGTATCGTGCGGAGCCCCGTTAGGGAGCGTAGGGTCCGTGATAGGAGCTACTTGAGGGCGCTCCAGACTCGTCAGGGCGTGACTTACTAGGCGCTGCTGGTCAATCAACACTTGCTCAGAGGGATAGCGCCATGGGGAAACTAACAATCCGGGTAGCTGATGTCATTGAGCGAGGCGCTTGGATTCGACATAAAAGCGTCCGAGTCCCGTGCCCGGTTTCCATGAATGGGTACAGGCTTCTTCGCCGCGCCAGACAGAAGGCCCTCCGGGGGATGGGCTTGCTGGATAGCCACATTTTGCTGGGAGTTTTGTTGCGCAGGCGATGAGGGCTCGGTCAGGCCAGCAGTTAACGACGCGCCAATGTCGGGTCTGAGCGGACGTTCCTCGACAGAGGCCAAGAGGGATTCCAGGAGCGGCGCAGGAATAGGCGTAGTTGTATAAGAAGAATGAGTGGTGACGGCTGGTTTTCCGTTCCTGAGGTCCTCCAGCAACTGGTTCACAATACCTTCTTCCCCCTCCGAGAAATCGGATCCATAGTCGCTCTCCCGGCAGCCATTTTCACCAAGTGGCGGAACGGGGCCGGGGGTGAGAGCAGGAGTGGAACCGGGAGCAATATTCGCCATCTATGACGGTAACGAGTTATCATCGTACACTGGACTAATGACTAAGTTGTGACGTATCGCATCAATTAATTCAGCAAGCGAATATCAATGCGAAATGACTGCGAGCGGAAATTGGTAGAACCTGAAAAGGAATCGTAAGCTCATCGTCTTGCGCTGCCGCCTATACGTACAGGTGTTCTAGTAGGAAGGGTACTTGAGACAGTCCGAGACGTTGAATATAAGTGGCAAGACGATGAAATGTCAAAAGGAAACAAAAGTGCCCCTCAATGCTGGACTCGAATGCGGATCACGTCGCATCGCGCTGTCACGTGATGAACGGCTGAATTGCTGTCTGCTTTTCTGCTTTCTTGCATAAATTTCGCATGGAGTTATACAACCACAAGTATGTACTCAAAGGGCGACCTTAACCAAGAGATCAGTCAAATCTTTCTTTACGCTCCGTAATAATGCCTCGCCTGAATTGTATCGTTACTTTTTTTACCATCCGCCGCCTACATGACTGATACGTGTACATAAAGAACCTCGTATTTTTATCCTGGTGCCTGCTCAGCCAAAACGCCACAGTCCGCAACTCCAAGGCTTGACCGCGTTGGTAGCCTGCCAAGTACAAAGTTCCTCGTAGTGGCCGGCAGTTGACGAATCAAATGTTACTAAACCCTCGCCTGAAAATCGAATAGTTGGCGTTGATTCTCGTGGGAAGGCAACAAAGCAGATATAATTAGAAGTCAACTGCAATTCACCTACCCATGAGCATTGGATATTCTTCTGCCGACTCTACGATACTTTACTGACCTTTGTTGCGGTTGCTCGAAAACTGGGACCGTATCTCAGGGGTCTTCTCCTTTACCCACATACATGCTTTGACTCTACCGTTGTCCAAGAGTAAGCCATATCATGCATAGGAGCGGCTTCTACGACTATACGGAGGGGCGTCGAGACCGTGAGACTGGACCTGCCACGTTCAACAGCCTCCCCCCTGAAATTCATCTCTGCATCAGCAAACAGCTCACGTATCCCGACGCGCTCTCGCTCAAACACACGTGCCGCTACTTCTACCACCTTGTTGACACTGGCGTCCGCCTGAAAGTAGAATGGCTGATGGAGCGTCGAAGTCTGCACCTCGAATGTCCCAACGATCGACGCTGTGACCTTGGGAGTGACTTGAAGTTCTGCAGAGGAAGCGTTAGGTGCGTGACATGCCAAGCCGAGTTGCGGCACTCGCTTGTTTACTGGAATCAAACCCCTCCGGCGTAGGATTCAGCTAATAGGGGTACTAGGCTGCTCATGCAGCGGCGCCGCGAGCATATGGAATGCGAGTCGCGCCCGGGCATAGGCTGTCTTGTGTACGGGACCAATACCTGTACTCACCGGAAGAAGCTGAGGGAACGGTATAAGAGATGGCTCCGCACCAACCTCACCATCGAGCTTTGGTGGGTTCTGTTGGCGTTAGTGCCTCTTATCTTGGGCACGCTCGTAATGGTTAGAAGTGCGGATTGACAATCCCGGCCCTCCCGATAGAACCACTCGTGTATCATAGCATCGATTCATGTATTGACGAATGTCAGCGCAAGTTCTTTTGATTAATTAGCCTGCCCTGCTCCGCCAGCAGAGGCACCTAAAGGTGGTGCCCTTGATGGAACTGGAACGTGTCGTATCCACTTTCTCCTAGATGCTGAGCAGAATATAGACCCGGGATCAAAGGGTCCATGAGAGATGTAGGTTCCCATAGTACCATAGGATAGAAGTGTGCTGCACCTTGTGCTGCTATGATTATCTGGTTGACCTCTGCGGCGTTCGTCGATATTCTACCACCCTGATTCTGATGGGTTCCTGAGAATTCACTTTGAGACGGAAATGAGTTGGTGCTGTGGCCGAGGAGGAGAGCAAGTACAAACAGCTACGCTGACACTGCAGAGGCAAACTCCGATAGCTTTGAGCCACAGAGGGTGAAAACCTGTTCCCTGACAGGCTATTGAAGACAGCGACGTTAGGAATAGACCGCTCACTGACCGTCTGCTACATAGTCAGCCATGCGCGAACCTTGGTAGCGAGGATCAATCACTAAAGGGGGGTGGAGCCATTGACTGAGGCGGTAGAGTTTTAGTATTGTCGACATAAGCCTCTGCTGCGGAGGTGGTAAGATTTGCTATTTCGACAATTCTTACGGTAGCCTAATAATTAACGCCTGGCCCACCTGGTGCAGAGGCTTTTCCTGTGCCCCAATCGGATGGTGGTTTGCCAGCTTTCTTTAAAGAGCTTTATCACTGACCTGTACAACCGGTAACATGGCCATATTACGTGCTGATCCGGTGCCCATCACCCATAGAGGGTAGCGAATAGCTTCATTAAGCCCCAAAAGTACTAGGTATTTAGGAAGACGGCATCAAATGAATAAAGCAAAATTATCGTCGAAGGGACTAAGATGTTGCCTGATTAGGGGAATGGAGTGATGTGATTGATACGTTCCAGTCTCTTGATAGGGGCAACAAGCGAGAACCAGGGAACTTGGGCGATGTGCTAAATTCTAGTAAGGAATACTGAGGATACAAGAGGTTATCAAACTTCACCCTGATGCAGATATTTCTATCACCGTCTACGAAGTTCCCCGAAAGATCTCCGCAACTTTCCAGGTCGCCCGCGAGTTATTCAGATCCCAGAGCGAAAAGTTGAAGGTTCTCCTCGACCCCGAGACGCCATTCAGCGAAGGTCAAATGCAGACATGGACACTTAAAGAGGACTCGGGAGCTAGAACCCGATCCCTGGAATTACTCTTCCGCTGCATGCTCGCAGGCGAACGTGACACAAAGGCGGGACTGCTCCAATTCATGTACAAGTTGCCAGTTATCGAAGTTTGGCGAGTGCTCACTCTGGTCGACATCAAGGCGCAAGACTACCTCATGGCCGGCAAATACCTGGTCTCGTCTGATGTCATTAAGCGATGGCTCCTCGGCTGGTTTGAGAAATAACTGCCAAACCTAAAAAGACAAAGAGACTTTGAGCAGCTACTGTTTCCGACATATGTCCTAGGCTCGGACTCCAACGGACCTTTTGCTCAAGTCACACGATGGCTTGTCTATAACAGTACTGGTCAACTCGGAGAGCGCTGCCCTTTCATCGCTGAAGATACTGGTTCAAGGAGATACCGTCGCCGTATGCATATGCCGAAGAAAGTCATCGGTAGGTAGACACTAGAGAGTAGCCCAGGCTTGACTTGGAAGATGCGGACTAACAAACCAATGCAGCCCAACTTCGGAAAGCAAGAGCCGGCACCCGTACACATTTGGAGAACGGAATCTACGTATTGTATAAGACATTCATCAACCAGCCCGACGGCCCGTGCCACATGTCAGGGCTCGCTCGTTATCTTGAAGCACTAGAAGCAAGAGAGGCGTACCTTTTGAAGAACACCGTGGGCACACCTTAAACGACGACATAACTGCGCTTCAACACTTCTCCTACAAAATCCCAGGGGGCTCGGAGCAGTGCCGTACCTGCGCGGGGCACGTGGTCAATAGACAGGTGCAAAAGTGGGCAAACAGGACTACAGGGCGATTCCAGGGCCTGTGTCTGCGCTGTCTGCGCCTCTCTGTCGAGGATCGGGATTCATACCGCGCCTGCTCAAAGTGCGGGTGGCACCCTAGACCTGATTCTACGTGGTACTTCTCGGATATGAAAGACGAGCTGAAGCAGAAATGACGCCTTTCGCTGAGAAGCAACATAATGTATGAATACGTCGTGTGGGAATAACAATGGCACATCGGGAGAATGCATATCATGTTGGCTTGCTGAAGATGAATTGCCGCAGTGGTGTTAGTGTAGGTTTGTCCAGGAGCACGTTAGTGATAACCTTCTCTAAGGTCTAACAAAAGCCCCCGGCTATCAGGATACCTTACCCGTCTCTGGACTTGCGGCCATAGTATCACGAAGGATCCATGCTTACAACTTTTACTACTTGCTGTTGTCACTCTTACTAGGGAGCAGCTGCACAGCTCTAGAGGGTAAATTGATGATATCTAAGAATCTAAGAAGCGGTGATCCCGCTTGGTGTGGGTGATCTACTGATATACGGCTCTAGGGCTCCGGAACGTATCAACGTTGCCCCGAATGATACCTGAGGTCTTAAGGGGGGAGGGTCCCTTTTTCTATGACAGCTGTCATATAATGCGATCTGTGGGAGTCATATTGTAGAGGTAAAACAGCCGTCGTCGACCTATAGAACATTCTGCCTTGCCGGTACTCACAATAGCGACAGTGTACTTCTACCAGCACTACTATTAGAGCCGTGATCAGTACATATGTCGTTCGTAGGAACTGATGAGATCTCTTTTATGCCCGGCTGCACTTCATCTGTCAAATCTGGGCCCGCCTCCATGAGCTGGCGCGGGATCGCGAGTCATAGCGCCGGACTATTCCGACCACTAGGTCCAAAAAAACACCGTCACGGGGGTTGGCAGATCACACTGCGCGACGATAGCCCATTCAAGCTTGACTCCTCCAGGCTACGCCGCCAAGGCAACAGCTATCTGAGTCGGTCGCGGCGGTGCTAGGGAAATCGCGCCAAGATGTTTTTCCTTGCTGCCTCCTTGGGCCTTGCGATCCGTTCTCTCCTGCGCGCCAACAGCTTCTGGACCGTAGCGTCTTAAATGTTGAGGATATGGAAGATGGAAAGTTTACACGATTCAGACGTGCCTGGCGACTTTCTCACAGAAATGGACCATCGGCGTAGCATTGCTTCAATACCAACGGGGCATAGCCCCCTTGGCCGCTGTCCCCCTCTCCTTCCATTACCCTTCTGCCGACGCCTCAGACGTCTCGACATCACCCGTTCCGGTAGGACCGCCTGTGCCTGCGTCTCAGGGGCAATTCGGGACTTACCTTTCTCACAAACGAAGCGGTACTGGACAGGTACATCAACTATCCGACAGCGGATACTCGCAGTCCTTCACGTCCAACTCTGCCACCCAGAGCGAAGCGCTTTACGAGGACGACGCCGAAGATGTGACTGAGAGCTTTCCGACAAACATTCACGAAGATGGAAGATGGTGCTTGGTCGGCGGACGGTCAGTGGTCGCGTTTGCAGTTCGTGGACTTCATGGGCCACGATGCCTCCCAGATGGCGCTGGACATCCCAGTTATATCTCGTCGGCTGTCTGAATATTGCGAAGGACCACGGATGCAAGGAGGATATCAAGTTCTTGATGAAAGTTGGTCAGACTGTCTCCCGAGCGCTTACTGCCTTCACTTAGACACAGGGCGAGCTGACGGTTCCCCTCGGCACAGATCCAAGGATATAACCAATCCACCGACGACGTAGCCGCGGTACTGACGGCCATTTTGACGTCTTTTACCTCCGCGGCAGCAAAGAATCCGCTTAACCTCCCACCAACGCTGTCGGGGCAGCTCAATGCCGACATCAGGCGAATTGCTCATTCTATATTGCCTCGCATGGAGTCTGTATCGTATGACGCCACTCGCCAAGTGAGAAGGGCGCATAGCGAGGGATGCCTTCTCGGGGTTCGTCTAACATCAGTTTACGTATTGCGCTTCTCTTGCGCTGTAGAGCGGCAAGTGGGGCATCGGCTCGGCGACGTTGGTATACCCCGGACTGGGCGAGAGTCTCTGCATCAGCGCGGCCTCGAGCCCGGATTTCGCAACTGCAGCGATCTCGGATGCCTTTCTGGCAATGACGGGCCACCCTCCTTCGAGATGATATCCCGGAATTGTAGTAGTATGCAGGGCTTGTCTACTGACACGGCTACCGTCAGTCGGATCCACAGCGGACTGCGAGGGGCGAGGGAGCTGGCAGGGTTAATCCTGAGCTATCGTCGAGACGGGGAGCCGTTTAGAACCTGTTCAGCCTTGTTTCCCTGAAAGATCGCCCGGGGCAGCTCCTGTATTGGCTCTGGGTCCAGATCGCGTTTTCGAGTCCGTTACGAGCCGGAGGGATCTGCTGCGAGTCCTAAATCGCGGCCACAATCCCGGCGTGCGAGCCGAAGCGGGCTCGCTCGGCGATAGCACAGCATCATCTGCGAAAACAGATCACAAAGAAAGGCGGCTGGATAGCGCTGATAGCGCCATGAGCCAATACGATCCCACAAGATCTACGTCCCGGACCGCTTTTGTACAGCAGTTCCGAATGGTGCATGGTAGCCCTTCGCCACCTCCGCCAGCGACCGAGCAGGATCATCTCGCTACACGTCCCCGGGGACGCAGCACCCGGTGGTCAAGCGAAGAAACACTGGCGGGGGCCGGGGTCCTGTCAAACCCGCCGGTCTACTCACACTACTTTGTGCTAGTCTTCGAGCAGTTCGCCCCATCATCGATCGTCGGGAGACAGCTGACGCCGACACCGACGGCGGGCACTCGGAGGAGACAGAGTCTCAAGCTTAAAATAGCCTTCTACTCGGAGACGGCCGCCTGGCTGTTGTCTATACGCAGAGACGCCGCTGGGCCCGGGATATTCCAGTTTGTCGAGCAACAGGGGCGCTCGCCATCCATCACAAAGCCCCTGAAGTCCCTGGTCAGGACCCGGATCGAGTTTGGCAAGCCGGTAGGCGTGGAGGTGCTGGTCGACCCCGGCCGCGGTCGGCTTTTCGGTAGGAGTAAGCAGAACCGCCACGCGAGCCAATCGGCCGGGCACTTCTGCCGACGCGGACCACGTGAGGGGGGCTCAGCCGAGAAGCTGGAGAGGAAGACGATGAGACCCTCTAAGCAGGAGATACGGATGACACACTGGAGTCCTTTAAAGGATGCTAAAGGGAACGTTGAATGGTTTGTCCTCATCTTGGCACCCAGATGACAACGTGATTAGGCGGTGCTCACTCAGGTCCGTCGAACTCGCTCAGCGCCGGATCTCCAGCCTTGGTCATGGGAGGTCCTGACTTGCGCCCCGTCTCTGCAGACATTTCCCGCTAGAATTTGAGCTACCGCGCAAGTTGGTGGCTATTCTAGCTCGTTCAGTGGGGAGGAGAGACCACGGGGAAGAAAAACGCCTGAAGTACTCTAGAGTTGAAATTTCGCGGATCATTGCCTCGTAGATGTGGCTCTGGGCTCCGGTGCACGCACACGTGTGAGAGTGTCTACCTCAGATATCGCGCCAACCCGGGCGTCTGCTTCCGGGACACTCCGTCCTGGTGGTTGCGCAGCCTTGGGACCGAAGCCGTACTGCAAGTTCGGCATTGAGTAATATGGGGACTATCCGAACGATAAGAAGTGGCAACACCCGCAGGCCTCGCGTCCAAGACGTCATGCCGGGCTCGCACGAGAACGCTGGCCGCGTTACACATTTCAAAACCCAAGAGAGTTTGTTTTATTTCTAATTGCGGATCTTTGGATAACCGACTTGGCGGTATCCTACGACTTCGAATCCACGGCCCCTATGTCGAGCATGCCGTTGGGGGCAACCTAGAAGAAGCGGCTGATGGAAGCGACTATAATAAGCGAACATGATCCGGATCGTTACGTAGACTCTCGATACTTCATTCAAGCGCACAAATTGCTCGGCCTGTCCACGGGCTTTGGTTGTATTGTTCGCTCCGCGGAGGCCTTGGTGGGGCCTGCGTCCCGGGGATCTTTCGAAAGCATTTCACAGGGGCACGCGTAGCGTAGGGCGTTAACGGCTCCTATGTGGCTAGCAGACTTATGCGGTCAAATTAACAACCATAGGTGGCAGTCCTGATTGCTTGGCTTCATGTGTCTCGCACGTGCTCAATGCTGCCGGAAGACAGTAGGGTGCTGTGTAGACCTAAGGCGGACGTTTATCGAATGCGAAGAATAACGTTAGTCCTGGCAATCAGGCTCATTGTAAAGAATTAGAGACGGTATCTGAGTGTGTAGTTAAAAAAGTCAAACTCGACACGTTGCTATCATGCCTGGGAGGCACACTGACATTTGAAGGGGGTCTAGTCCAAACGTAAGTGCGGGGCCGTTACTGGACGTCTTGGCAGCGAACAACCCTGGTGCTCAGTGAATTATCGCGGCTTCTTTTTGGTACTCCTCAATACTTATGTCCCTCTCGCATCGAGGCCATACGATAGTTTGAAAGATACAGAGATTTCCCCATATTCAAAGCCGTGCCGCATAGGACTGTTTTCACCCAGGAGATTTTATGGATATCACAACGCTTACCATTCGACAACCTACGTGTCCAGCCAGGAGGACCGCAAGAAGAACTGCGAGCCCCTCTCCTTACACCTGGCACTTCAAAACTGCCGAGAGGCTTATTAAGAACCATACCCAGAGGCAGCCAGCTTCGCAATCCCCCGCGCTGCGACGTACTGACCAGGGTCTCTCTGAGCTAGATCGCCGAACCGCCTTGCCTTCTCCCGCATAGCTATTCCACTTTCGCTCCCATCCAGGACCTTAAGCAGGGCATGGCGAAGGCACTCGGCTGTCCAGTATGGACTCGTTTCCCGACACCCCCAGGCGCCGATCCCAACGTCCTCAACCAGCTGTGCGAAACTATAATGGTCCAGCCATAGGGGCAAGACTACCTGGGGCACTCCGGTCCTATTGCAAGATATTGGGTTAGTATTTGAACTTAGGAAGAGAACAAGCCCATGCATACCCGAGCGCCTCGTGATAGCAGCCCGCACCGCCGTGGTGGACTGAAGCAACGATATGGCCTGTCTCTAGGAGAGGTGTCGGGTCCACCTCCAACCACGGCTCCATCTTGACGCGTCCGCTCTCGAGGAAGGGATGCACGGGGGACGCGAACTCGTCACTGTAAGTCGTCCCTTCGGCGTCGACCACGGCCTTGCGGAACTTCCAAAGCACTTGCAAATCCGTTCTCTCGCGTAACACGTCCGCAACGGCGTGCGCCATAGCTGCGGCATGGTTTTCGGTCCAGGAAAACAGGCTGCCGAGGTTTATCAGCACAGTTGGCGAACGGGCGAGCCACCGGGCCAAGGCAGGACTCTGTTCTTCTGCTGTCGAAAGGGAGAGGCTCATTGGGCCGGTGCAAGTTACGTTGGGTGGGATTACGTCGAGCGGCGTCGAGGCGCCGGGTAGAGCTTGTGAGAACCAGGGCACGTCGGGATTGTGAAGATTAAACCAGCGTACTCGGTCGGTAAGCCCTTTCGATTCGAGAAACTTCTGTGTGGCCCTGTAATGGGGCATTCGGAGCAAGGCGTAGAAGTACCGTAGGTTCATATAGATGTTCTCCGGTATCCTGCTCCACGGGATTGGATATGGGATGCCAGAGCCCATACTGCAACATTGCGTAAGTTTGAAATTCAGAACCACTGGCTCACAAAGATGGCATATAGCCACCTGTTCACACATAGTTCAATCAGAAGCGTATACGTATACAGGGTACTTCCACAGCCACCCTAGGTAAGGCTGTTCAAGAGGGAAGCTCTCAATGAGCGTGTTCGGAGTGATAAAAGCATGCAGTCTGTTCTGCTTGCGTGTCGCATGGATAGCAGGCCGGAAGAAAACATCTAATACGACAAGGGCGGGATCGACCTCATCGATTACACCTACGATGAGGCTTAGATCTGAGTCAACCTCCCCCGGACATCTAAGAAAAGGACTTGGCGATATCTGTGAGTTCTTCATAGAGAGTGATGTGATCTTCCCCTGACCACGGAGAGGCATAGAAGGGCACATCACTGCACGCCGTACTAAAGCCGGCCAGGCCGGGCGGATGCATGATGCTAGTTGACGTCCTCCCCGACGCCGCCATGGCGTTCAGGAACGTTAGATGGCCGGGAAGCTCGTGAAACACGACGTCCCGCGCGGATGGCGTCTTCCGGCGGCCGTGTAGCGAAATGCGCTTCAGCCTAGAGGCCATGGGCGGGAAGGATGCGAAGTGTACATGGACCTGAGGATGCCGCTCTAACAAGGCGTATGCCGTCGCCACAACACGTTAGAAAGACCATGTTCGCTGTTTACCAGAAACAGGACTGTGTTGTTGTGGCCTATAACTTGCGGAGTCGGTAGCGTCGACGGCCTAGCCCATTGAGAAAAATAGAATGCTAATGCCGCGACCAACAGGGAGCCGCCGAGCAGCAGGTTTCTCACCATGATTCAAACCAGGTCGATGTAGTTCATTTTAGGGAGATATATGATGGTAAGCTCCGGTAAGGTAGTCGGTCGAATTCTGGGGTGATGAGGGGGAGCGCCATGGGTAGAGGAGATTTAACGGCGCAGTCATCAAGTCAGTCAGTCCTATGCGTCTTAAGACCCCTCTAAGGCAACCAGGTCAGACCATGCCAACAGTATCATATGTTGGCATGGGGGCAACCAACCGACTAGCGCTTTATGGATACAGGCAGGGTTTGACAATACCCACCCGTGGATACCCATTCAGTACCCGCAGCGTGAATGAATACGTCGTAAAAAGAATCAATACTCATGGTTACCAATATATAATTTAGCGCGTGCTATGATTCCACATTACCTCCAGACCTTTATTACTTCTTATATGGTTGAATATATCACTCGTAGGTAACCGTGGTTAGAAAATCCGGCGTTGGGGTGGTTAGTATAGCCAGGATTCTGATTGGCAGGATTTCAAAGCTTCCAGCCTTACTATAGTAAACAGTCAGGGGCTCGGTCACTTAAAATGACGGGAGGCCAAAAGGCTGGTCTGTGCAGAACTACAGTAAGTAGGACTTCAGATCCACCAAATGCGTGCCGTCCATTGCTGCGTGCAGCGGGGCCTTTTTCCTTCCATTTACGGTAATGCAGTTATCGACAAATTTTATTCTGCTGCCTTATGGCCTTCCGTCGGATATTCAGCCTCTTCTACGCCATGCGACCCCCGACCCATGTTCTCTCTCCCCTTTTCTATTCCCCTGAAGTAACCGGTAATCCAATCGAATCGCATCGCATCCATTAAGCCTGACACGATGAAGGTCTATCCCGGTTGCCATTGCAAGATCAGCTGAATCGTTCCCTTCCCATTGACGGAGGCCCCCCGATGCTGATTCCGAACCGTTTCCGCCCGCGGCTGTTGAGCCTTCCCGATGGAAACCTGCATTCCTCGCTGAGGTGGCAGGCCGTGCTTCGATACGCAGTCATCGCCTTCGTCGTCTCCATAACCCTTTCGGCCATCCTCCTCTTCCGTCGCCCCGACGGTTCCTTCATCGATACCGGCGCTAACTCCTTCCAAAACTTCAGGCTCTCCTGGATCACCGGAGCCTGAATCTGTCCTCCGCCGCAGACCAGTACCGGAAGCGACGTCAACGCCACCCTCCCCCGGGCTTCGATGCGTGGTTTGACTATGCTGTAGCCCACGACGCCATCGTTGTCGAGTCTTACTTCGACCGCATATATGCCGATCTCGCACCTTATTGGGCCCTTGAACCCCAAACGATAGCCGAAAGAGCCTCGTCCTGGCACCATGTTGTCCATGTACGGAACGGAGTCGCCAACGGGACGGGCAACACCGAGGGCATGGTTCCGTGGTTGCAGCTTTGGACCGGCCTTGTCGCCGAGGCAGCCCCATACCTGCCAGACGTCGATATGCCCATCAACTACATGGACGAGTCGCGCCTGTTGGTGCCCTGGGAACAGATACAGGAGTACGTCCAGGTGGAACGGTCTTACCGCTCGGTGGTGCCTCTCGACAAGGTCATGACCAATTACACAGGTCTGGCTAAGGTTGACTCCAAGGGAGCAGTCAAACCCTACGACCCGCATTGGTTAGTAGATGCAAACTACTGGGACCTGACCAGAGTTACTTGCGCGCCTGACTCCCCGTCGCGCAACGTGGGGCCGATCGAGGACCTCGCGGTGCGCCCGTCCGTCCCCGAGGGCTGGAATCCAGACTATCAGTATCATGGGTACGTGCGCAACTTCACGGCCTCCATGGACCCGTGCATCCAACCGCACCTACGAGGAACGCACAGAACCTTTGTCGAGCCGCTGAGCTTGTCCACCAGCAAGGAACTGATACCCCTTTTCGGAGGATCCAAGCTACCAACCAACAACGAGATTCTTATTCCCGGCGCGATGTATCTGACCGACGACCCTTTCTACTCTGGCGGAGACTCGCACGGTCCGCCCTGGAGACAGAAGAAGACGGGAGCGGTATGGCGCGGGGTTGCGTCGGGAGGTCGAAATAAAGAGGAAAATTGGACACATTTCCGGCGCCACCGCCTAGTTGAGATGCTCAATGGAACAACTGTCTCGGAGGTCGAGAGGAACCGATCCCGTGCCATGACGTTCGAGATGCCACCCCTTGCCAAGTATGACTTTCCCCGGAGGAGAGAGGGCAAGATCGGCAAGTGGCTACAAGAGTTCGCTGACGTCGGCTTCGTCAACCTACTGTGCTCTCCCGCAGAGTCTAATTGCACCTACGTGCGACCGTACTTCTCCGAGGTCGAGAGCATCCCCATGGCCGAGCAGTACAAGTACAAATTCATGCCAGACGCCGACGGCAATAGCTTTAGCGCTAGGTTTCGAGGCCTGCTCTCCTCCACCTCCCTGCCGCTCAAATCTACCATCTACGCCGAGTGGCACGACGACCGCCTCGTCCCTTGGTTGCACTTTGCGCCCTTGGATAACACGCTTCAGGACCTGTACGCCGTCCTCGACTACTTCACGCGGGATAGGAGGGGTGACAACGCAGCGCGGTTCATCGCAGACGAAGGAGCATCATGGGGTGCCAAAGTGCTACGGAGAGAAGACATGCTATTGTACGTTTGGAGGTTGCTTTTGGAGTTCGCTAGGGTCTGCGACGAGAACAGGGAATGGCTGGGATATATTGATGATTTACATACAGCGCAATGAGATTAATACACTTTTCCTTCCCCTCTCCTCCGCCGCTATGGTTTGCTGTTGATGCATTGCGCCCTTGTGCCCTTGTGCCCTTGATGAGAAAAGGAAACGGCTCTACCGAACCATATTCAGATTGAGAGAAGCGCTTGATGGGTCGTTCCCAGTATCCACTCGTGCTCCGCCCTATGGATCCATCCGTCATTACTTCGTAGGCATACTTATCTGCTAACACCGATCCATCGGGGGTTTCCGCCGTATTTCATCCGCCGCCAATTGCATTACGTATCGCCTATTGTATCCGTTCCTGGCGCTTGCTCCCGTCTCCTTCGGATGTACAATATCGGAGTTTAGAAGAACGCCGATGACGCAGCGGCTTAGGAGATGCTGGTCGAGTATCTGCGTCTCATCTCTGCTAGCATCACGGATGGATCGAAAATGCGGGTAGCTACCTAGTTATAAAGAGAGCCTGCGCTGATATGGTATAAATTAAGTTCAGTCTCTGGAGCTCACCCAAGTGAGCTATCCCGTTAGGTGTTGATTAAGTCTAGAGATTCATATTTGACATGGTAGGCTACGATCTCCCGCTCGCTAGAAGGGTCGCGGTGGTGACAGGGGCGTCGAGAGGCATCGGCGCTGCGATTGCTGTCGAGCTCGCGCGGAGGGGGGCCACAGTACGTATCTCGAATTTCCCACGACGAGACAAACGAGGCTAACTGAGGCGCAAAACAGACCGTTCTGGTGTACGCGTCTCCACGCAGCGATGCCCCTATCCAAAAGCTCGCAGATCAGATTAGGGCGCTTCCACACAAGCCTGACGTGCACGCCTGCCGGACAGATCTGAGCAGCGTCCACGGCGCCAAAGCATTAATATCGGATCTCAGCAGCTGGCGTGGTAGTGATTTCAAGATAGACATCCTTGTCAACAACGCCGGCGTCGAGAGAGTCAGGCCCCTCTCAGAGGTTACCGTCGAAGACTACGAAACCGTCTATAACCTGAACGTTCGCGGGCCGATCCTCCTCGCCCAGGCCATCTTGCCCCACCTCAACGCGAACGGGCGCATCATCAACATCGGCTCGGTGGGCGGCCGCGCCGGCTTCAAGGATCTCAGCCTCTACTGTTCCTCCAAGGCCGCCCTGGAGGGCCTGACGCGCAGCTGGGCGGCCGAGCTCGGCGGCAACGGGACCACGGTGAACTGCGTCAACCCGGGCCCGGTCCCGAGCGAGATGCTCGACAACATCCCCAGGGAGATTGTGGAGATGCAGAAGGCAGCGACGCCGATCGAGAACCGGCTGGGCACCGTCGAGGAGATTGCGAACATCGTGGCGGCGATCGCCGGCAGGGACGGCTCCTGGATCACCGGCCAGGTCATATCAGCTAGCGGGGTGAGTCGATAACATAGCAACGCGAACCCGGTTGTACCGTTGCCTGCGAGAAGTGACCTTTTGCTGACGCGCGATTTATGCAGGGCTGGGCCATGTATTGAGAATTCATCTGACGACGGGGTCCGTAAGGGCATGGATGCGGCTTAATACGTAAGGTGGGAAATCGCTTGTCGGCTATCGGGATATGGCTCCCTCTGCTGCGTTCGCTATTCAGTTAAACATCCTATCACGGAGAAATCGTTCCTCGGAAACACTCCGAATAGCTGAAAGGCGACTCATTGACAGTCAGAAGTCTACCAAGTTGAACTGGTAGCCTCTACAGTCCCATACACCATGCGATGACTGCATCCAGATGTCCAAGCATGCGGTCAACATACTTTCAGTCAGCTCTCAGAGTAAGACCTTAACGAGTCGTAATCTGGAGTACAAGTTGCGGTAAAAAGGGAATGTGTTCTTGCGATGCTACGTGTGCGAGCTTTTGGCTACAATACCCCTAGGCTTCTTAGTCCGCTGAATTCTAGAGAATGTACAGTTGACCGTTTTCAAAAAGATTGTGAAGACATGTCAATCTTGAGCCCACTACGGACGATGTGGTTATAGATTATTACGCTTCTGACCTGTGCTTGGGCTAAACCAAGCCGATATAGCCTTGCAACACATATATACATCCCCTAATAGCCTTGGATGGACGCCGCGCTTCTTGGCTTGCGTTCCCAGAGAATGACGGCGCTGATGAAGATGACCACGTTGAAATACAACATTGCTCGCATTTGTGCGTTATATCCATCAGCGAAAATCTGCCTAGCTGCATCACGCGTCAAGTCTGGCAAGGTGTTGATGTACCCCACAGATTCCGAAATCTCACGGAGTTGTTCCGGAGTCAATAGAGTTGCTAGACGGGGTTTAACATGATTGTTAAGAACGGTTGCACTTATACACGTCAGTCCAATTGAGCACGAAGTTATATGTCCACGGGGTAGCTTACCTGATGGCGAGCCCGATAGTGCCACCCAACACGCGTATTTGGGTTATTGCTCCCATGGCCACACCTAAAGTTTCAGTTCAGCCATTCGATCTCCTCCTCCGCGATTACTAGAGCTCACGACGTACCCATATCCGTTCGGTCAACAACCAGGGGCGTAAGGATGAGGAGCGACACGAGACCCATTCCAAAACCGAAACCCATAATGACCTCATAACCATACATTTCTTTGCCGCCGAGGAACTGCACGGAACTTGCAAGCCCGACCCCAATCAGCTGCAGCGACGTGGCGAAGAGAAGCAGGTAGAAAGGCGGTATCTTGAATCTCCCGGCAAGCTGTCCAGAAACGGCCGTAGCCACGGGGGAGGCGAGTAGGAGTGGCAGCAACCGCAGACCTGCTTCGAAAGCTGATGTGCCGTCTACGGCCTGGAACCTCTGCGGAAGGTTGATCAGAACGGTCATGAAGGGGGGCCCGGTGAAGAATGCGGTCCTGGGCTTCTCTTTTAGCTCATCAACAGGAAAGTCTCCGGGGGGCGATCGGGAACCAACATGACAAGACCGGCAAAGATCCGGTCTTTCATCAACCGAAGCGGGAAGATGGGCTCTTGAGGGAAGCTTTCCCGGGCGACGAACCTCTCCCAGACGATGAAAGCTACGAAAAGAGAGGCGCCGATGGTTAAGCTGCTGAGGATCGCTGGGCTGACCCAGCCATATCGAGAGCCGGCCTCCTCAAAGGCGAAAACGATGAGCACGGAAGAGAAGAGGAGTAAAGTGGCCCCGGTGATATCAAGGCGGGCGAATGACGCTCTTGAAAATTTCGCTCGAAAGCTTGACGAAGGTGCCGAGCTTTGGATGTTCGGGAAATCGTTGGGCATCGAGAATATGATCAACCCGGTAGCCAGGACACCGGCTGGCGCACTGTTCTCGATGTTAGTCTAGCAAGTAGGCTCTCAACATGCTGCCGAAAGGAGCGAGGGGGTCTACTGACTTGAGAAGAAAAACCCATCGCCAGGATGAGTGTTGGTCAATGACACCGCCCAGCACCGGGCCGAGAACGGAACTCAGGACGAAGACCATGGATGTGACTGCGATGAGGTTTCCCCATTTCTCTGGCGGTACCAATTCCGGCTGAATAACTGTGACCATGGCGTAGATGCCCGATGCACCAATGCCCTGGAATGCCCGGAACACGATACTGCAAGGCGTTAGTAGACAGACGCCTCTGGTCTCATCGGGGGGGACCATGTAGGACACACAGCTGCACCATATCCGAAATAGAGCCACAAATTATTGAGAAGACCGTGAACAATGCAAGGGCCAAAAGTAGGAGCCACTTTCGCCCGAGGACGTCGCTGAACTTAGCATATATGGTCAAGAACCCTATTGAACCTCTGATTAGTCGGCAACCAACGCCGAGAAGAGTCCACTTCACGTGCCTGTGTAAGTGATGAGATACGAAGTGACGACCCAATCTCGTTGCTCAAAACCTCCAAGCGCGTTTGAAATGGATATCAGGGATGTGCTGACGATGGTTGTCTCCAGAGTGGATAAAAGGAGCGACAGGCATAGACTAGACGCGTGGTGCTTAGTAAATTATATCTAACCCAGGCGCAGACTGGACTAGAGACGGCGAATGTTACGTACGCAAAGACGAGAGTGTGTAACCTCCACCCTTTCAGGTACTCTCGCGTACCTTCCTGGATAGGGTCCGGCACAGCGGCGGCGACCTGCTTCTCGGCAGCAGCGTTTCGGTGCCCGACTGGTATGGGCTCAGATGTCGCCGATGAACTATGACCGGCTGGAGCCTGAGCCTCGCTGCTGACTCCATCTTGCTCCGACCGCGCCGGACTGGAGGAGCGCTTATTAGTTGACGTGCTGGTAGTGAAGAGAACTGCTGGCTTCGACATCCCTAAGGTAATTCGGTATCCTGCTTCCGTAGAACGAGCTGCCCTGTGGTTCCACGTATAAATTAGTGGATTAGAGGGAAAGCGTATACGCTGGCTGTTGCTCCGATATCAACTATTCAGCCTACCGACTCAGGATTTTGGGAGCCATTGCGGCGCAGAACTGACTCTGGGACGGACTCCTAACATTTGATTGGATAAGGTAAGGTTGGATCAGCGATGCAGTACCAAGTCTCGTATTCTCATGCTACTCTTCCTTTTCGCCCCCAAGTCAGTCTCAACCGTTGCTAGGTATTGCATTCGGCAAAAGCTTCACCCGGTACAGGGGGTGAGTCATGTCACGGCTCACATTAAAGTCTTTGGCTCGGACCCAACATAATGAATAATCCTAACAATGAATGAGGATTCCACCAAGACGCTTACTGACAGATATAGGGGACGTCAGTTGCGTTTTCCTCTTCGACTCATTACGTGGCTTCTTCGCACACTGCCTTTCTGTAGCCTAGCAACAGAACATATATACTCCGATCAGAAACTGCCCTTTCCTTATTTGGTATGCTATGCTTAGTTCAGCCAGCTCATGCCTCTCTGGCTCGCTCTCCAATCCTTTCCAAAGTTATTCTTTAAAATAATATAAAAAGGAATTAAAACTCATAAGTACCACAAACAGCTTAAACTATTTACAAATCTTTTTATTAAAATATTGCTTGTTTAAGATAAATAAATAATACCTACAATTATAAAATGTAATAAGATATAACTATAAAAGCTTTAAATTTTAAAGTGTTAAAAAGATATATGATATTGTTTTATACATAATGATATACTTTAAGAAAGCAGCTTTTATATCCGAATATATATCGTGCTTGGTTATACAACGGCAGTGCAGGTACGAAAAGAACTACGCTATTAACTAAATAGAACCACGTGATTGCTATCGCCTTTATCTGATAATATCTGTTTTCTAGACATGTAGTCAAACGGCTTTAAGTATGCAATTAACAGCATCTCCAACTCCTTGCACCTTCTCCATATAGATACCTATCCATACTTCAGGTACTATTAGCAGCAGCTCCGTGTTACTGATAACCACAGCGAGTTTGCACTAATACGGGTTCATACGAAGTAGGTACCTAACTACCTACTATCTAAGGTAAAAGGAGCAACATCCAACCAAATCACCATTAACGTCCCTCCATTTCCCCAAAGCGGGCCAACTCAGTTTGATTGATGATAAAGGCAAATACCTACATACTACATACCTACCTAACCTGCCTCCTACTTTAAAGACTACTTGCTAGCATCCTAGAATCCGATATCACTCCTCACATTTGCTGGTCATTCACCGACTTCGTCGGATCTTCTGAAGCCTCTTTTTCAAGTCTCTTGCTTTTCATTTCCCTTTCCCCGGTCTGATTTCGTTTCTGTTGTCCTTTCGACTTCCGTCTGAACCATTCCAGTCTGGCGAGCCTTAAAACGCCACCCCCCACTGTGATTTCCCTGCCTTCATTTCTCACATCCTGCGACGATATTCCTCAGTCTACTTGCATAGATAGCATCCCCGCGACGACAGGCACATATAGTCCCCTTTGCACCCCAGCGATAAGAGGGCCATAAGACATTGCATTATGTCGTGGAAGTTGACCAAGAGTAAGTAGGAGATTGACTAATCCATCCGCTATCCCCATAAGGACGAAGTCCCCATAAGGACGAAGTAATTGCTATAACCCGGAGTCATCAACGATCCCTTGAGACATGTATTTCTTGGACAGAGCTACACGATAGCGGACATTTTCTTCGCTTCCGGTCCGGGCGACACTTGCGTTCGTTGATTGGTAAAGACGCTGACCGCGATATAACGCAACAGAATTAAAGGAAACCCATCTGGGACCCCTTGCCGGATTCTCGCGCAATCCCTCCACCTCTACCATTACAGACAAGGACGACAAGGCACCGCCTGCGACCTCGACGACACCTACACCTAGCGACAATGCCATTGGTAAGCGACCCTCTACCTTACCGTCCCTCGCTATGCTGGATCTGCCTATGTCAAACATGCTAACTTTGAACGACCTCAACCAGCTGCCTCGGAGGCCCTAGTCCAAGAACCCGTTGTCAAGCCCCCGAAGCCCGGCATCCTCGTCGTTACGCTACACGAAGGTCAGGGTTTCTCGCTACCCGAACAACACCGAAACGCCTTCAGCTCTCAACATGGTGGGGGTTCCATGTCGACAGGAAATGCCCTGGGTTCTGTAGGCTCTGTCCGACCCGGCTCCTCGCAGAGACCGGGCTCCTTTATGAACGGATCGGGAAGGCCACAGACCTCGGCGGGTGGCTTCTCAAACATACCTTCCAATCACGGCCGAATCTCCAGTAAATACCTGCCGTACGCCCTGCTAGATTTCGACAAGATGCAGGTCTTTGTCAACGCGGTCTCGGGCAACCCCGAAAACCCCCTGTGGGCCGGCGACAACACCCAGTACAAGTTTGACGTCTCCCGAGTGACGGACCTCAACGTGCATCTCTACATTCGCAACCCCAATGCGCCGTCCGGGGCTGGCCGGAGCCAGGACATCTTCATCGGCGTGGTACGGATCAATCCGAGATTCGAAGAGAAGCATACATTTGTGGATGACCCCAAGGCGAGCAAGAAGGATCGCGAGAAGGCTGCGGCAGAATTCGCCAACCGGGAACGGGGCCTCGGCCACGCCGGTGTGGACTGGGTAGACGTACAATACGGCACGGGCAAGCTCAAGATCGGCGTCGAATATGTCGAGAACCGCGCCGGTAAGCTGAAGATCGAGGATTTCGAGCTGCTCAAGTTGGTCGGGAAGGGCAGCTTCGGCAAAGTCATGCAAGTCCGAAAGAAGGATACCAGCCGTATCTACGCGCTCAAGACGATCCGGAAGGCCCATATCATATCGCGGTCCGAAGTTGCCCACACCCTTGCCGAACGGTCGGTCCTCGCCCAGATCAACAATCCCTTCATCGTCCCTCTCAAGTTCACCTTCCAGTCCCCTGAGAAGCTGTACTTCGTCTTGGCGTTCGTCAACGGCGGTGAGCTCTTCCACCACCTACAGAAAGAACAGCGGTTCGACGTCAACCGCGCCAGGTTCTATACAGCCGAGCTCCTCTGCGCCCTCGAGTGCCTGCACGGATTCAATGTCATCTACCGGGACCTGAAGCCGGAGAACATCCTGCTCGATTACCAAGGTCATATCGCGCTTTGTGACTTCGGTCTTTGTAAGCTCGACATGAAGGACGAGGACCGTACGAACACGTTCTGTGGCACGCCCGAATACCTAGCGCCGGAGCTGCTAATGGGCCAAGGGTACAACAAGACGGTGGACTGGTGGACGTTGGGTGTCCTCCTGTACGAGATGCTCACGGGCCTCCCGCCCTTCTACGATGAGAACACCAACGAGATGTACCGTAAGATCCTGTCGGAGCCGCTGCACTTCCCGGGGGCGGACGTGGTACCGCCTGCCGCCAAGGACCTGCTCTCCAAGTTGCTGAACCGGGATCCTGCACAGCGTCTGGGAGCCAACGGAAGCGCCGAGATTAAGGCGCACCCGTTCTTCCATGCCATCGACTGGCGGAAGCTCCTGCAGCGCAAGTACGAGCCGACGTTCAAACCCAACGTGGTAAGTCGACTTTCCGAAGAGGTGGGTATGAGTTTGGTGAATTTTCTAACCGCGGCGCAAACTAGGTGGACGCACTCGATACGACCAACTTCGACCCGGAGTTCACGTCGGAAGCACCGCAGGACTCTTATGTCGAAGGGCCGGTGCTATCCGAGACGATGCAGAACCAGTTCGCGGGATTCAGTTATAACCGACCTATCGCAGGGCTCGGCGACGCGGGAGGTAGCGTCAAAGACCCATCTTTCGTGGGAAGCATCCAGGACCGACGTTAGATTGTTGAGCGTTATGGGGCATTCGGGGCGAGGAGATCTTACGACGGGCTGGTACCGCGGTAGTATAGCATCTGACAGGCCGGCATTTAAGGAGAAGACACTTAGACACAAACGCATGCAGATGGACATATGTGAATTCGTTGCAGAGCGGGCTGGACTACGGATCTTTCCAACTTCTAGCATATGAATATGGGGGATCTCTACGAGGCCGGCAGAGACTCGGAATTAGGGGATTATACAGGCATTGATCCTATACGGCCAAAGAAACAGTCGGAGCGGACGTGGGTCGCGGGCGGTAAGCGGCCCCGATGTGTAGCAAAGGGAAGAAGGATATGATTGGGACGAACCAATCGTACCTACATCGGAAGCGTGGCAGTGACGGTCTCCTCTTATAGGGAAGGCCGAGGCTGTCTTTGTTTCCGACGGCAAGCCCGTGCCTGGTGTGTTATTCGAGTTGGGCAAACACTGTGTAGATAGATGGAATAGCCGGACAGTGCAATTGACGAGGAATGGCTAGAAGGCGTTCGGTGTTGATGACATATACCTACGTAGTACCTAGTATGTACCTAGGTATGTATACAAAAGATGGCGTTCGCATGCTCGTAGGTATCAACGCTGGTCGTGGACAAAATAATGACATTGTCACACCTTAATCTTACCCTTTAAACACCAGCGAAATGATATCAATAAATAAGCCATTTTATCCGCTGGAAGGCCACAAGGCGTTAGCTAAACAATTCTTTTACCGGGTCTTAGGCCTAAACGGAAGCTAAGCTCACTGTAGTCTCCCTAAAAACCCAACTGAAGCATTTCCTGCGGAAGCTGATTGGGTCAGTGTGGCGAATAAAAAAAGAGTCCTACCCACCTTTAGAAAAATTATTTAAGCTAACGCCTTGTGGCCTTCCAGCGGATATCTGCCGACTTCGGAATCTATTACTTAATAGGTCAATGAATAACAAAGCGACAATATTAACAACTTCTTTTTAAGCGTTCTCTTTGATTTCTACAGTCTTTGCAAACTGTTGAGTGGAATAAGTTGCTCTGTAGCAGTATGGGGTGGTGACAATTGTTTTGTCCACGACCTGCCATGTAGGCAAGCGCGTGCCTGTAGGTGCGAAGGTGCTGGATTCCCTATGACCACTCCGTACCAGGTACCTGTATCTATGACCGTACCGAATGAGGCCGGCGTGTACATACATTTGTAGGCGTCTATGTGTGTACCTTAGGACCTTCTGAGAGCTCTACAGACAGGTACATAGCAGCAGGTATTCTATTATAATATGTACCAGGTATAACGTCACAGTTGGCTGCCGCGGGGTATGCCCATTCCAATATCTTCTGCCCCTCATCATCGTCATGACTTAGCGTTTTATCCGTATCTCTGCTACCACCAAGGCGACTAACATACCCCGAAGCTTTCCATACTACCTACACACCTACTCTACCGAGTCGTTGAGAGAATTAGCTATCTTGTCTTTTCTTCTCTAACTCCCTATCGAGAGTATTGTTTCATTTTCCATACGTATCTGTGAATTAACCTTACCAGCCTCTACGTATTAGCCCGCCTTCGAGAGCTTTCCGAGGAGAAAGGGGAAAAAGAGGTAAACCGCTCCCCCACGCATCCCACCCACCCCTTCTCGGCCTTCACGATGGCCCTTGTACCAGCTCCCCTTTCCTGAGAACACTGTCCGCCCCGTTGGGTCTTATATCAGAGATTTCCGGTTCCGCCCATAGGCACCTCATGCTGTAGCTATTTAATCCACTGGCTTACTTTGACATAGACTCGAGCTGTTTCGTCTGACTTGACTCTATCCGATTTTCGCAAGATGCCTCAAGCAACCTCCCTCCCGACATGGGCCGCCCTTGACGAGCACTACAAGACGGTCGGGAAGACGTTCGTCCTGAAGGAAGCCTTCGCGTCCGACCCTCAGCGCTTCGCCAAGTTCACCAAGACCTTCCACAACTCTCCTTCGGGCACCGACATCCTGTTCGACTTCAGCAAGAACCTGATCACCGAGGATACGATCGACTTGCTGGTCAAGCTCGCCGAGGAGGCCGGCCTCGAGAAGAAGCGCGATGCTATGTTCGCTGGCGAGAAGATCAACTTCACCGAGAACCGAGCTGTCTACCATACTGCCCTGCGCAATGTTAGCGGTTGGGACATGAAGGTCGACGGCCAGGACGTCATGAGCGCCAAGGGCGGCGTCAACGACGTCTTGCAGCATATGAAGGAGTTCACCGAACAGGTCCGCAGCGGAGAGTGGAAGGGCTTCACCGGAAAGAAGCTGACGACCATCATCAACATCGGCATCGGCGGTTCTGATCTGTAAGCCACCATGCATATGCAGCAGACATCGGCGGCTCCCCCCGCCCCAGTCTTCGGACACCCGTCTTGGCTGACCGATTGACTGACAACCTCACCCCCTATAGCGGACCCGTCATGGTCACGGAGGCCCTCAAGCACTATGGCGCCAAAGACCAGACTCTCCACTTCGTGTCCAACATCGACGGTACCCATCTGGCCGAGGCGCTGGCCGGCTCGGACCCACAGACGACGCTGTTCCTTATCGCCTCCAAGACCTTCACGACCGCTGAGACCACGACAAACGCCAACTCCGCCAAGAAGTGGTTCCTTGAGAAGACAGGAGGCAAGGGAGAAATCGCCAAGCACTTCGTCGCCCTCTCCACCAACGAGGCCGAGGTCACCAAGTTCGGCATCGACAGCAAGAACATGTTCGGCTTCGAGAGCTGGGTCGGCGGCCGCTACTCGGTCTGGAGCGCCATCGGTCTTAGCGTGGCGCTCTACATCGGCTTCGAGAACTTCCACAAGTTCCTCTCGGGCGCTCACGAGATGGACAAGCACTTCCGCGAGACCCCTCTAAAGGACAACATCCCCGTCCTGGGCGGTCTCCTCAGTGTCTGGTACAGCGACTTCTACGCCGCCCAGACGCACCTAGTTGCTCCGTAAGTCTAAGACACTGTCCCTGAGAGTAGGGGGACGGGCTGACGTGCATGCAGGTTCGACCAATATCTCCACCGCTTCCCCGCCTATCTACAGCAGCTATCTATGGAGTCTAACGGAAAGTCCATCACCTCGGACGGTTCGCCCGCTAAGTACACAACCGGTCCCATCCTCTTCGGAGAGCCCTGCACCAACGCCCAGCACTCCTTCTTCCAGCTCGTGCACCAGGGCACCAAGCTGATCCCCACCGACTTCATCTTGGCCGCCAAGTCTCATAACCCTATCGCCGACAACCTACACCAGAGGATGCTGGCCTCCAACTACTTCGCCCAGGCAGAAGCCCTTATGATCGGGAAGACGGCCGACCAGGTTAAAAGCGAGGGCACCCCTGATGAGCTGGTGCCGCACAAGGTCTTCCTCGGCAACAGGCCCACGACCAGCATTTTGGTCGGCGGCCACATCGGACCCGCCGAACTGGGTGCCCTCATCGTCTACTATGAGCACCTTACCTTCACCGAGGGCGCCATCTGGGATATCAACTCTTTCGACCAGTGGGGTGTCGAGCTTGGGAAGGTGCTGGCAAAGAAGATCCTCAAGGAGCTCGACGAGCCAGGCGAGGGTCAGGGTCACGATTCAAGTACCAGCAGCCTGATCAATGCTTTCAAGAAGTACGCGAGCTCGTGAAGGTGTGGGTCCTCACCCCTTCGGGCTGACCGAGGGGCGAGGCTATAAAATTTCCATGGTTCGCTTGAAGACGAATTGGACGAAGTATACTGAAAGTAGCAGATGGCTTCATTTCCTAGCTGTAGTTAGTCGAATATGAAATGATAAATTAATGGAGCCGGCTCTCTCCATTGGTAGGGCGGTCAATGGGACATTGGTCGTAATCGGACTCTGACCTGCGGTTGCAGAGTAGTGTATACTATTCATGCGGTGCTGCTGCTATTCTTGACCACCTGTGGGCTAAACGATATTTGCGAATTCTATGTTCATCCCCACAACCGCATAGTCGGTTCTGGGTGGACAGTCGGAGAGCAACTTAGACTTCGCTGACCAGAACCATTTCCCTCATGCCACAAGATACTTGTGCCCTGCTCGTCCGCCATGATAGGAGAGCAGTATCCGGCTAAACCGCTAGGAGTGCACTGCACGGATCCCTGCTTAGGTATACACGAACTTTTAACACGCTCTGGCGATATCTTTCCCTTATCCCTCGTGAGAGCGCCGGCTGGCACATGTTGACCCTACTTTCCCGTCCTCTGCCCGAAGAGACCAAGATTTGGACGGTGGTATAAATGCGTCGGCAGAGCGCTTGACGTAGCTATATGCCTGAATCTTCAAGGATTCGCCGTCGGACCGCGCCCGGTCATCCGTTCTAATTGATCGCAGTCCCGTTTCCCCTATCTCGGAAGCGATACCCGAAAAAAAGGCGGGCCCGTGGCGGTGCAGAGGCCGGCGGATCCTGCGCCGTAGATTAACGCACTAACGCCCTCTATCCCATCCGTACTGGATGAAGAGGAGGCGACTTGGGAAGTTCGCGGGGTATCTAAACAGGTAAGTGGGAAGGAACATGGAAATTAGGTGATCACTGCTCAAGCAAAAGACGGTACAGGTTCCCGGCCAGGAAGCAGTCCGAGACTACATGCTTACGGCGGCAAGAGGGTGTTATGACCAAATCCACTTGAATCTGGCTGCGGCAATGCTATGATTTTTTCGAACCCGGGTATTCGGCTTCTGAGGACAAGGCATAACTATCCTATAATTAATGTTCGTGTTATTTTGGAAGTCGTACGCTATGGTAAGCGGGCTCTCCATATATAAGCAACGATCGTCGTCATTAAGCGCCTCTTTTAATTTAATTGCTCTCTGCTGTACATACTCCTTTAAGACGCCTATGAACGAAAGCAGAGCATACAGCTCCTATTTGGTCCTTCTTCCATAAAGTTCAATGTGCTGCCCAGTTGTCAACTGGAAAATAGAAGGCCAGGGAAGAAAGGGAGGAGGAAAGCCAAAAGACCCTGGTAACCCCACTTGCCGCCGCTCCATCCCCGCGGCAGAAGCGGACTTTTACATCCCTCATAATATGCCTATCCGCCTAGGGTAAGTCCTTACGGGTCCCGGAGTCCTTCCGACCCGCACCGATGAGATTGTTTTTATCGAGGACCGGAAGAAAGCCCTTCGGTACCGTTCCGATGAAGGCCGACGATGCGGTTGCCGGTTGCTTGGGGGGGGGGGGGGGGGGG
>QJOB01000066.1:0-226305 GCA_004155035.1 Monosporascus sp. 5C6A | reverse complement strand
CCCCCCCCCCCCCCCCCCCGCGGAATGCCAAGACGATGAGGGTTCTAAAGGCCGGCTAGTAATATAATCTTGGCATCGTCCTCTTGATTTCTTTTCTTCTTCCTTTTCCCATTTTCCTATACGCAGGGTCCCCCGGTCGCATATCTGTGACTCGACTAGTACCACGGTAACAATGACCTTACGTCATCTAGTAACAACGGTCCTAGCATTCCGCCACCTGTGTCTTACTACCGCAAGCTATGCATTCTACGTCGGCTCCTCGCTCACGGAGAGCGGAAGCGTGATGGTCGGCGGGACCGGGGAAGAAGTCTCCTCACACTGGCTGCAGCTCTTTCCAGCTGCCGACCATCCGCCCAACGCGACCATCACCGTGGGCGTGACGCCCGATGCCTCCTTGCCGGGAGAGCTGATCACCATCTCCCAGGTACCCCACACGTTTCGCTACCTTAGTATGGAGTACAGCGATTTTGAGGGTTTCCCCGCCCCGCTAACGAACGGCGGAGTCAACGAGCGCGGCGTCGCCGTGCGCGACGTATGGGCGAGCAACCGCGACGAGCTGTATTATATGACGCCGAACCCGCAAACCGGACTGCAGTACAGCAACCTCGCGCGCCTGGTGCTGGAACGCGCAAGGACAGCCCGGGAGGGCGTCCAGATTATCGGCGATTTGATCGCGCAGTATGGGTACGCCACGTACGGCGGCAACTCTCACCTCATCGCTGACGCGGAAGAAGGGTGGGTAGTCTGGGAGTTCGCCGGCGGGCAGAAGCTCTGGGCCGCCGAACGGCTCGGGGACGACGAGGTCCGTGTCCTGTATCCGGGCTACATCGAAGACTTCCCGGTCGATTTTTCGGACTCCGAGGACTACATGGGCGCCTCTCATCTCATCGACTTTGCCGTCGAGCGGGGTTGGTGGAGCCCGGATACCGGGAAGCCCTTTAACATCTTCAACGTCTACGGCGTGCAGGGGGAGGATTACAAGGCTCGCGATGGCGGCTTCAAATACATGTCGCAGGCGGCCCTCGAAACCGCAACCCTGGCCCGCGTGCCTGTCAGCGAGGCCGACCTCAGGGCGCTGGTGCGGGACCCGCGCATCGCGGATGATGAGGCGGGGTATGGTCAGGTAGTTAGTCTTCATCTCAATATGGACCCGGACACAATCCGGATCTGGGTCGCCCCTACGGGCTCTGTCGCTGCGCCCTTCGTGCCGTGGTGGCTTGGCGTGACGTCGGTCCCCCCCGAGTTCGGGCAGCACCGCTACCTGACGACGGGCGCGTCGAGCAGCTTCCTAAACCCCGACTTCCAGATGCAGGAGGCCTCCGTGTTCTCGGGGCGCATCTTCAAGCGCATCCTGTACTACATGTGCAGCGCGCCGGACATCTTCCTACCCGTAGTGACCGACATGCTAATGGGCTTCGAGGCGCAGTCCCGGGACGATCTGGACTGGGTTGAGAAGGGTGCGCGCGCCCTTATCGAGAAGGGCGACAGGGATGCCGCGAAGAGCCTGTTGACGCATTACTCCCATGCAAGGGCTGCTAAGGCGCTAGAGGTTGGCAAGACGATTGCCGACGCGTTAGATGGCTACATTAAATTGACAGGTGAGTGGAAAAATCCGAACGGCACCCATATCAACGATGCTGGCGAAGGTGCCGAGACTGTCAACTGCCTGGTCGGTTTCGACCCTGATCAGCCGGCCGAGAAACAAAGGGTGCGGTCGAGACGTAGGAGGGCACAATGGCTACGAGGCGCCGAATTATGAAAGGCATAAGGCCGAATTCTTAGGTACGCTGAGGACGCTCGAATACATACCTGCTTAGATAGTTTATGGATAGCAACTGCATACCTGGACGGTCACATGCTATATCAAGCCTGAAGCCCTTGACAATAAAGTAATATCTATGCGTTACAACTAATCGTGATACATTGCTTTTGGTGTGGTATAAAACAGGAGTAAGGGACATACACAGGATACAAAAGGACGTGGGATACCCAGGAAGCCTCACCCATGCTAATCAGTGCTTTTGTAAGCCTTCCAATACGCTAAGAAGGGTCTATGTGCTGGTGAGCATCTCTATGAGTGGAGTGACCGTAATTTTGCCTTAAAGAATGTGTACAGTTAAATCTAGCTACGAGGAGCATAACCTAGCCCCATACCGTACAGTTGAGTTTAGTGGCTAACGAGGAAAGACATCTCCTGAGCAACTTTGTGTACAATCTAATGCTAAATCATTCGAAGGGAATGCCACAGAGTCAGCCTGTAACAGTATAATCCACCACCCTCAGCATCCCTAGGTGCTCGTCCGTTGACACAATATCTAGTTCAGTCTCGGTCGTCGGGATGGAAGACCAAAGCCCTGACTTCGATGCTCTCCCTCGTTGGAACCTCTGGACCAGCAGACGGGTCAATGAACGCCGTGTGCGGAACCCGTCGGGCCCGCCCGTCCGTCTTCGTGTCGAAGCACTTGATCAGCAACACCTCGTTCGGGCTAAGCCCATACTTGTAGAACCACCGATGCGAAGGGTTATACTTGACAGCAAATGTCTCCCCCCTTCGGTTCGGATATATCAGGCCCACCGGTACCAGGTCATCCTCGGATACCGAGTGAGCATCTGCTACCGCCAACGGATCGCGAAGTACCTTCTTGATAGGCCGCCAGACATTAATGATCTGCACCCGGCCTTTGAGCAGTTCCGCTGCCTCTTCGGCCGGAAGATGATGAGGAACGCGCGAGAGTGAAGCGGAGTACGTCTGGTCTATATGCACTCGCTGGACTGGACCTCGCCTTTGAGCGTCGCGGCCGGCCGTGGGGTCGGCGGACTGTCGACGAATAGTATGGTCAAATATGAAGATCTTGGATGCACCCGTCCTAGGTCGGTCAGCAGAGCGGGCTATTACTCGTGGCAAATGCGGCTTACACATCTTTCAGCAACTGTTCCGTCTCCGGATAGTAGGCCGCTCTGACTTGGTCATCGTCTAGGAAGTCCTTCTCTTGAGCAGTATGCGAGACGACCTGGAATCCGTTCCCGTCAAGGGTATAGTCGGACTCCTTTCCTGCGATGTCCGTGATGTGGACAGGATGAACATCCACAGGTCGTTCATAGGTCTCCGGCCGATCTACGTAAGTGGGGTCAGGAGGTGAACCGTCCTCGTTTGGCTTGTAATAGTTCAGCACAGTGTCGACGTCATGTGGTGCCGCTGCAGCTTTTGCATCGGGGGAGAGTCTTGTCAGAGCCGTGGTTGGAAGCTGGGTATCGACGGTAGCCATGGCTTAAATATATGACAAGAGGATGATTCAATACTGTAGATCTGGAAGGTGATGTTTGAGGTAGATTGCAGTTGTTATCCGCTCTGGGTCTGTATTGTGTCGAGGCAAGGGAGCGTATATATATTGATGTGTGCATGTTCTCCAATCCCGCCCTGTTGCACCACTAAATAAACCTGGCTTCCCCTCAAGCACGCAATTCCAGGTGACGTCTTGCGACAACGGCTCGGGCGCATGAGGAGCCTCATCAGTCGAACCTCATCGCCCCTCTGGTGCGCCGGCTTATAAATCCGTAAGATTTATCAGCACACAGTCCCGGGCATCTAAAAACACAACAGATGAACACATTCCGGAACGTGGTTCAGCCGACGGACATCGGCCGCGGAGGGATGTATCACATGAGGGAACAGCTTACACATACTGGCAATTCAGATGGTAGCATATTGTGAGATATAGCATCATTCTGTTTGATTCCGGAATTGCCAATTGGCAGTACAAGGTGATATATCAGAACCACACATTACAAATCAGCCCTGATCGGATGCGCTAAACCCCTAATTAGGTTCTGCATAAACAAACCCCCCCAAAATGAACTTATAAGATTGTAAGAAATTGGCGACAGGATGGCGACTAAAGATGAGGCTACCCTGAAGAGTGTGAGGAAACTTTTGCCAAAAGTGTATGTAGGAAGGCTCAATCAAGAATAGGGGGAAATCTCAACGTGTGTCTAAAGAATGTCAATTCAGCTAGGGAAAAACCAGGGCTATATATAATCGTGAATAACCGTATGCTTAAGCAGATTATTCACTTATTAGTCCACCACATCCACTCATTATTCTAGAAGTGAATAATGGGAGTTGTTTTATAAGGTGCTCTATAAGGTGTTTGATCTGCCGATACGGTTTCTGATCAGCCTGAAATGTCGAATTCCGGCAAAGATGAAGTAGAAAGCAACATGCGCTGGCTTGGCAAGACTATCACATCCCAGAGCACCCCCGGTACGCCCAAGATGATAGGTTCAGTTAATAAATCCAGTTACCTGACCTGCAGGATACCCTTTTATTTAGTACAGCTTGTTGCCATGTTGGGCGCATTGTATGTCTCCTGCTTTGCGGAAAGGCGTTAGATCAGTAACATGATATGGAATAATGTCGATGCAAATCTCTATGGAGCGATAGGGGTGTATTAATTAATTAGGCAATGCATAAACTGGGGCTGCTATTGTAGAGGCAAGTCGTTTGCTGGCCGTTCACAGGAAGTACGGTACGGTTCAGGGGTCCCTAGGCACACGTGCCAGCACAGTGATGGCCGTCCCATCATCCAAGACCTCTTCCTGCTCTCCTAAACGATAGTTCCCTAAACGTGGCAACAACACTGTCCACACCAACCAGTATAGGAACCCGAAAAGAAGTCTGAAACTGTTAGAGTCCTCTACCCCTACAACCTCACCCCCAGAAACTGTTACTTACATTCCGACACCCACAATCGCGTATGTTGCATAGAAATAACTGCCCCGCTGTGGTTCCGACGGTGGGAAGAAAGGCGCTGCAAGTAACGTTAGGGATAATAAGCTCCTGAATACTACAGCAGGCAGCCATGCTTTGAAAGGTCTTTTTAGGTCAGGGCGTTTGTAACGAAGCCATATCAGCCCAATGGAAGTCGCGAGGGCGAAAGCTTGGCCGGGGTAGCCTTCGACCTCGAGGATGAACGAGTAAATATCCTGAGAAGGTGGCAGCGCGATCACCAAGAACGACGGGATGTAATGTACCATGAGGCCACCCATAGGGGCTCCGAACGGCCTCGAAGAAGACAGCAGCTTCGAAAAGGGAAGAAAGCCCGCCCGAGCGATCTCCTGATTCAGACGCGCCTGGGATTCTGTCGGTTAGAGTAGTTGTTGTAAGCCCCGTTGAGGGAGGGGAACGCACCAACGCAAAACTGACTACCATAACGTTACCCCCAGCAGAAAGAGCAACAGCCAGAGACAAAATCCGTCTCCCAACATTGACACCGAAGGTGCGTTCGAAGAAAAGCGTCGCAACGAGCTGACCGCTGTCTTTGATGTCCTCGATCGGAATTACAGCGAAATATGCTATATTTGCCAGCAGATACAGCAAGCAAGCCGTGATCAAGGCAGCGATCGAAACCGATTTCAAAGTCCTGACTGGGTCCATCACTTCGTTCAGGACGTTGTTCAAATTGGACAAACCTGCGTAAGAATAGAATACCTTGAACAGTGAGGTTGAAAGCGTCCCAAAGCTCCAGTCCGAACCTTCCCAGAGTGTGTCCCAGGAAGATTGTGTTCGCGGAAGGGTACTGCCAGCGGTCTGCGTTGGCATAAATATTACCACGTACAGCGCCGCGAACAACATGAAGACGACGAGGGCGACTTTCAGCCAGCCCAGGAAGTTCTGAATGCGAATCCCAGCCTTATACCACACCCCATGGATGATAGTAATTACCGTGAGCAGTGCCAAGGCAAGGAATTTCTTAGAGGCGTCGCTGGTCTCTACATCAAATGCGTAGTGTACATATTGGCTAAAGATAATACAGTTGCTGGCGGTGAAACCGAGAAGCACAGCTTGAACCGCAACCATAGTGGACGCAAGGAACCTCGGTCTAGGGTACGTAAATTCGAGGTACACCTTGTCGCCACCAGAGCGAGGGAGCATGCATCCATATTCCAGGGAGACGGCAAGCCCGCAAGCAACGACGACAGCGCCCAAAACCCATAGCAAAAGGGTCAGCCCAACGCTGCCAACTGAGTATAGGATGCCACCCGGGACAGCGAAGATGCCACTGCCGACGACACGGGAGATGGCTATGATGTATGCGCTCCCCCAACCGATGTTCCGACCAAGGACGGACTGTTCCGGGAGTACGTCGTCTTCGACTCGTCCATGTCGCGGATGCGCTGGGGGACCACTACCATACGAAGATGAGTAGGGTTCTGAATCGGCCCCTAGTAATGATCGTTGCTCTTGCTCGGAAGCCATATCTTCATGCTCTTATTACTATCCTTCCTCGATGCTTCTTTGGGGCCGCACAGGTGCTGGGGGACCTACTATGAAGGCTTTTCTATTGTCGTTGTCGGGCCATGGACAGAAGAGCCATGATGCTGGCTCCCCCCCTCACCCCAGGGATGAGCCTTGGTTGACGTGATTTTACACATTTACAGGGTACATAATCTCCGTGGTTGGGTGTGATTAGGGATACGGACGGATAACGCAGAAACTTGATACGATTGCGTGCGGCATATTTGTGTCATCCGCGGCCGAACTAGGGCACGCCATATCCCACCGTATTTGCATCATCGAAGGTGCGACATGATATCAATCACTGCGGACTAGTGGAAGAACTCATCCCAGAAAATTCCTATTGAGAATCATAACTAGATCGCTGTCAGACCCTACTGAAGGCTAGGGCTGTTGCCTGCTAAATGGCTTAGCTAACGTTGCAACTAGTAGACGCCTTTAGGCTGCACGCTTCCACTGTTCAAAGCCCTGGTATCGTTCCCTCTCGGATATAGCTGTTTTATGTATATTTAAAGAGGTCTCCCAACCTCTCTTTTTAGAGAGGACCTTTTAAAAGGTTAACCTGATAATTTATTTTTTTCTTTAACTATATATGCTTTAATATATAATAATAAGGTTTCATAGTTATAAGCCCGGTTCGTATTTTTTTTTGTTGCGCTTAAAGATATTCGTTTTTTAAAATTATTCGGAACCTTGCCGTCGTTTCCGTAATAACTTTATAACTTATTGCCGTTTTTTAAAAAGATTCCTAACTACATTTTAATTATCTTAATACCTATTCCACTTATATCACGTTTAAAACTATGGTTTTTACCCTTTTAAAAAACTTTAACAAAATTTCGTTAAGGCACTTTAAAACGTTTTTCCTTAAAAAAAAACCTTTAAAAAATATAATATTTTCGAGTTTTACGTTAACTTTAAAATGGGCTTTTTATGAGATTATATTAACTTTAATAACGCGCCAATTTTGCTATTATTAAAGAAACTTATTTTCTTTAACTTTAAAAATTTTCATTTAAATACTTTTAATAAACTTAAGTTTTAATCGGAAATTAATTCGAAGTTTTAAAAAACTATAAAAAAACACGATCGAAAATGAACCTTTTTTTTAGTTTAGGAAAAAACGCTTGCCGAAATTAATGGGGTTTTAAACTAGTTAATTTATCCTAATTATTATTAAGTATATTAAAAAAGAGGCATATTTTGAAAAAAGTTAACCGTTTTAAAAAGCAAATTTAAATTTAACAATAATGTACGGATTTACGAAATCAAAGTTCGATATAAAGAAACGTTAAAATTAACAAGATTTAAATAAATACGTAACTTTCCAAGTATTAAAAAATATATATTAAAACCGAAAAACTTTAAATCCCAGTTACTACAGGTTATCATAAACACCTTGATTTTTTAAAGCAGTAAATACTTTTTTACCCGCTTTTTCCGTTACTTAAACTGCCGCTATTAAAAAAGCTATATATAACAGCAAAAACGTTAACGAGTTATTTTTAATACAGAAGTTTATAGAACGTTTTCGAAATTATATAAAGTTACGGAAGGCTTAAGCCGTTACCGCCGAACAGTTATTTTAAAGAACGTTCGGTATTACTTTTAATAAAAAAACCCCGAATTAAACGAATTTTTTTAAAGATTTTTGAATAATAATAATAGTTGCCGTAATAACAATTAAAACGGCAACCGTTATAGTAATCGAAAGTACCTTTACGGTATAATCCATATTTTTAAAAAATGCCCTTATATTTATTTAAAAGTTAGGCCCGAAAAATAAACCGAAAACCTTAAAATCAAGAAATAGGTAAACGAACGTATCGTTAACGGAACTTTCGGGTTAAAATACGCCGTTAAAAAGGTTTGGAAGGAATTAACGTAATAAACTTTTTAATTAGCTTTAACACTTTTTATTAAAAATTTTCCTTTATTAACAGACCTTTAAGCTAATAACGTTATTATCGGATATAATCTTAAAAAATTTACGTTATTAGATATATGCTTAAACTTCTACGTAGGAAATCGGAAAGCTAACTTTATCGATTTATAGCTTTTTATAATAAATAAAAAGTTTCTAATTAAAAAGAAATATTTCGAAATACTGGGCAAAAAAAGCGAAAAATCGCGCTTATTACCTTAAACGGTAAAGTTAACGTTTTAAAAAAAAGTTACTTTTATGTCCTTAAAATATATACCAATCTAACTTTCCATAAATTATTTCAACAAGTTAAAATTTATTAAAATTACGAAATTAACGTTATATATTACAAAACGTTGATAAGATTACGAACGTAAATAACAAAAATTAATTAAATTAAGCGCTAGCTCGTTATATATTACATTAAAATAATAATTAAAAACGTCGACGACGACGTTATTAATCCAGTAATTTTTGCAGTAACCGAAAAACTTAACGTTACAGTCCTTAAAAACGAAAATAACCCTAAAAATAAAGTTATTTTCGAAAACGAAAACGAAAATTTCGTCCCGAAATCTTCGATTTAAAAATTCCTTTCCCTAAAGCTATTTAATTAAAAAAAGCTTTACGGAAATAACTTCCGTTTTTTCTTAAAGCCTTTAAAAAGAAACGCTACCTTATAGTACCAAAAGTTAGCCCATCTAGGTCTAAGGGCCTTTAAAAAAGTGGTATAAACAATTACCGGAATAAAAATTTAGCTTCCGTCGAAAATTAACTATTAAAACTATGCAATTAGGAAAGTTCGAAAAAAACTTTCATAAAAAACGCAAATTAAAAAATATAAATTTTTCGTTACGATATACATTAACCTTTTCGAATTTAATAACGTCTTTAACGGCTATACGAAAACGTTAATTATTATCTACCTTATTATCGGAATAAAAATTAACTATATTATAAAACGGAAAAAGCACGCGTTTACCGTTTTAATAAATGCAATTACTTTCTTAAAAAATAATACTATATCAAAATTAAAACGATCGTATTAAACGGAAAAACGTTTTTCGAAAATAAGTTTCGAAAATAGTTTTTTAATATAAGTATTACCTATAAACCTTCGTTACGTTATATTAAAAAGCTTATAGGCGTTTAAAAACGCGCCGGGGAAATAATTATTACGAAAACCCGTTATTTAATAATTAATAATAGCTTTTTTTTTAAACTTATAACTTAAAGTTATTAAAATAGCTACGTATATTATTAACCGTATATTAATTAAGACTTTAAGCTAAAAAGTACTAATCCAAGTTTTTAACGAATAAATAATTAAAAAGGATAAAATCTTTATTTTCGAAAAAAGCTTAAAAGCAAACGTTACGAATGTTATTCTTTTCGGATTAAAAGCTTCTACGTTTACAGAAACAATTTATTAAGAATTAGACTATTTAAGAAAAATAAATCCTAAAACATATATTAGTTATTTTGTTAAATACGTAATTAGCAATATTTACAAGGTTTGGATTTTTTCGTAATAACGCGTTATTACGGTACGAAACGTTTCTTTTGACGAAACGAAAATATATTATAGCGAACAGCAAAAATTGTTATTCGAAAGTAAGAATTTAAACAATCAAATTAATAATATCTTAATTTTACTTTTCGCAATAACTTGTTTACGAACGTTAAAGGCTATATTAAACAGTGACCCCTTAAATATAAATGCCACTGGGGGGGTAGGTGGTACGGCAACGCAAGAAACGCAGGGTTCATCTATGGAAAACAAAGAATATATATATAATACTATCATAATAACCACGGATAATCCTGATTAAGAAGCTTTACAGGAAGCTAGAAGGGTAAAAGCTGACGAAAAAGATTACTTGGAAAAAGAATCCTTTAATTCGGTTGTTAGCAATAATTCCGAAAGTGGCCCTATTCGAAAATCAGATGATTTAAAAAACGAAAACCTTTTATAAGGTCTACCAATACGCGAAATTACTCCAATTCCTAAAGATATAAGTTATTAACAATATTACGCGCCGTTATCGGATAAAATTCAAAATATATTAATTAATTCCTTTCGATTACGGTAACGTCGTTACCTAATTAAATTTTTTAAATTTCTTAGCCGTTATTAAATTTAAAACTTAAAGCAAAAAAAGGAAAAAGGTACCTTTGGCTAATATAAACTATAAACTGGATTTCGAAAAACGTAATATATATTTAACCGCTTTTAACGCCGTTTTTTAACGGCTATTAAGCCAGAACGCCTTTATCATAATATTTTCCTTTTTTTACCTAAAAAGTAACCCAAAGCTATGTAATATAAGTACGTAAAAAATTAAAAAGCGGTTACGTAAAAGAAATAAAATTAAATATATCGGGTAAAACATTTAATAGCTTTTACTATAATTGAAAAAGCAATTAATAACGTAAACTTTAACGCCGTTTTTCCGTTAATATAAATATTTACTTATAAATTTAACAAATATGAAATATTTTAAAAATTTAAAGTTAAAATTATTAGCCGTGATAACTTTTATTTTCGTAAAGAATTTAATTTTTACATATCTACGTTAATAAAAAGCTTTTTTTTTTTTACATATTTATAGTTGTTACAACCCGATTTAATTTAAAGCTTCGTTAATTTAATACTGTTAACGCGTTTTTATATAATAATATTAACAAACTTATATACGTACTTTTTCTACCGGGATTCGTACGTCCAGGTTATTACTTAAAGCTTTTAAAAGCCCTATACAGCTTAAAATAATCGTTACTGTTATAACAACGAAACCTATTTGCAAACGTTTAAAACCTAAGTTTAAAGCCTTTTCCGGATAGTTTATACGTTTTAATTAACGGTTAATTAATGTTATTCTTTTACGTTAACGATATATCTATAATATATAGAACCCAAGATATAATACGCGTTAAGGAAGTTTTCGTAAAGCTAATATAATATTTTCATATCGTTAATTTTGAAAAGTTATAATGGTTTTTTGAGATACGTATATTACGTAATCGTAACATAAGAAAGCTATAGTTAATATAAGATATTTACTAGGAAAAGCTATATACCTGATTCGAATTATTTAAGTTTAGGAAACGTTATTTTAAAGTTTTTAAATGGAAGGATTTTAAAAAATATTAAAGCGAAACGTTAATAACGTTTAAAAAGATATATTTCGAAAAGGTTGAAAATTTGTTATACGGAATTATTATTACTTACTTAAACTTAATTAAAGTTATTTTTTAATTGTTTTATTATTACAAAAACTGTAATTTTTCGTACGGTTGTTTTTATATACGAATAACGTTTTATTTACGGATAACCTTAATTAAAGAAGTTTTTAAAAATTCGTATTAATACTTTTCAGAAGTTTTATCGTTTAAAAAGCTAATAAATAAGATATAATTATTACTTTAAATACGGAAATAAAACTGTTAGTTTTTTTATAAATTATTAAAAAAACCATTTTTATATAAAAGTTATTTAAAGCTATAAAACTAAAGCTAAATAAAACATTAGTTATTTAAATCAATAATAAACAAACGATACGGCTAGTTACCGAAAAAACTGTATGTTTAATTACGAAATTAAAATACGTTAATATTTACAATTATTAATTCCGCGAAATTTTCGTAACGAACAAAATCGGTATTGAATAAACGTTTATAAATATAATAGTTACGGATGGATTTACGAAACGACTTAGGTTATAGCAACATCAGGAATTTGTTCGGTTGTTAAACCTTTAAAACGTTACTTTAAAGTTAAAAAAACTTAAAAACTTCGATATAACAGCGTTATTATATTATAACAACAGGAACTATTATTTCTAGTTCCTTTTAATTACTTATTTCCGTTACATTTTCTTTATTTCTTAAACATTAAATTATCTTAAATATTAAATTATTAAATTAGCTTTTTAATAAAGCTTTTGTGGTTTAACGGTATAATATTAAATTATAACATTTAGAAAAATAAGTTCGAATCCCGTTAAAAACTTTATGGTTTATAGGCAGAATATACGAAATTTGCCTATGGGTTATCGATTTTTATATTTCTTTTATTTCCTAATTATTATTATATTTCGTTTTTAGGTAATCTTTAAATTTATAAAAACTTCAGCTGTTGGTTCCTAATAGCTGGGGGGAGGGTGTGTTAGATCTTATTAAAGGCTAGGGCTGTTGCCTGCTAAATGGCTTAGTTAGCGTTGCAACTAATAGACGCCTTTAAGCTGTACGTTTCCATTATTTAAAGCCCTGGTATCGTTCTTTTTCGGATACAGCTGTTTTATGTATATTGAAAGACGTCTTCCAACCTTTCTTTTTAGATAGGACCTTTTAAAAGGTTAACCTGATAATTTATCTTCTTTTTTAGCTATATATGCTTCAGTGTGTGATAACAGTGTTATGACCCAACATTTCTTGGCCTTTACAAACGGTTAGAAGCAGGGGTTTTCTAATTCCGAGTTACGTATTATTACGTGTAATGATTTAAGGATTATTGGGATTATTTTCGAATGCAATAATCCAAGGATTATTGGGATTATTTTCGAATATAATGATCTTAAGATTATTGGAATTATTATCGAGTGTAATAATCTAAGAAAATATTACATAATTTATTAATATATAAATACGTTTATTACCTTTTATAGTTTTAGATAATACCAGCTTGTAATACAACTTGGTTACCCAAATTACTTTTGGTTATTTGTTATTACCAGACGTAATTAGCATACTTGTTATTATTCAGTTTTCTATAGTATTACTGTTAATATAAACCCGTACGATTAGGTTTAATAGTTAGTTAATTAACTTAGCCGTTATACGTTATAAGCTTTTGTTTAGTGGTATAGTTAAATTTTGAGCAATATTTCGAATCGTTATTATATCGACCAGCGTTTAAGTAATTGTAATTTAGGAATTTACGGTTTAGTAATTTTAAGATAAGGTTAAAAAGTTCGAGGTTATCGTTTAATAATTTACCGATTAGATAATTGCATTAGTGGGTATTCGTAAGATAAAGCTTAAGAAGTTAAGGCCGTATAACGGAAAAAGGAACGTTTAGAGTTTTTTAACCCAGGTTCGGGTTTATATCCGTTTAAAGGGGTTTACCGATTTAACGGATTAAATTCTCGCCGTTACAGCCTGTTTAAAAGGAAATGCTTTCGATTGGTTCGAACTTATTATGAGAGATTTCCTAGAAAAAGGAAAGTCCGATTAAGAGAAAGTTACTAAGGAAATTTTTTCCGTTTATATTAATTTCGAGGAGAAACTTAAAAATAACTTCGAAAATCTAGACGAAAAATAAGTTATAACTTAGCAAATCTTTTAATTACGCCAGAAAAAACTAGCTTTTAAGTACGTTATGGAATTTAAAAACCTTATAGTTAAAGCAAAATGGATAAATAATAAAAACGATATTTTAATCGACGTGTTTTACAAAGGTTTAAAAAAAACGTTAAAAATAAAATTATTAAATTTTTACGACTTACGATATTTAATAAGTATATTACCGAAGCAGTAAAAATCGACAATTAACAGTTCGAAAAACGATAAAAAAGATAAGGATATTTTATTTTACGGGTTGGATATTTTAAAGCTAATTAGGGAAAAAGGCGTAAGATATTTTTTATTTCTTTTAGAACTGCTCCAAGACTTATAGAATTTGGCATTACTTAACGACGAGACATAAGCTAGGTATAGTGTTACAATTACGGTAAGATAGGACATGTTGCACGACGATATAAGGCGTCGTTAAAAAACGATAAGAAAATATATTGAACCCCAATCCTAAAAGGACCACCAAGAAATTCCAGCAGCAACAGATAAGTTAATATAATCCGCATTTGTAGTAACGATAAATAAAAAAAAATGCAATAAGGAATAAAAGCAGCTAAGACCCTTTCTTAAATAACGATTAAGCGGCAATAATCTGCTATGATAAGATGGTTAATTAAATATTAAGGATAAAAGGAGCTTTTTATGCTTCGATTTTACTTACGATTACAAAAAAAAAAGGCAGAAGCAGTACGAATAATTGGAACTAAACGTATGGATTAAGGAATATTACGGTTGGAACGAGACCTTATTGCTAGGAACGCTTAACCGATATGGAAAATTACATGTTATTTATTGTAAACGAACTTACTGCTTTCGATACGAAAAATAACAAGATTATATCTAACGCCGTATTACCCGCATGTAGCACTAAGGATTCGACTTCCAAAACCAAACCGGAAACGACCTTAAAGATTAATAATAATATCGTCACCTACGTACGATGGCATTACAGGACACTATCGATATCCTTACCGCCAGAGAAAGTTGGCCTGCGGGCCAAAGTTATCCAGAAAAGGACCTAATGTGTTACTTTAAAACGTATAACCACAAAACACAAAAAAAATAGATTTATCAGATAATCATAAAAGCAGGACGAGAAACCTTCAACGATTTGCAATTTCAGCTGGTATTTACAACTGGCTCCAAAAAACAACAAAAGCTTCGAAAGGAAATACAATCCCGACAGGAAAACATGGCCAGGTACGATATACAATATTAATAATAATCTGACAGCCCAGACAGCTAGATAACGGAAACAGATCGCTTAAAAAAACATAATCGAACAAATCGAAAGGAACCTTCTTACCTTAAAACAGTACAACAAGTTATTCGATGTACGTACTATGGAATTAAAGGCAACATTACGACGACAAAAAAAGCATATCGAACAGCTACAAACAAGGATTAAGCAGCTGGAAAACCTAAAAAACAGGCGCTACCTGTAAAAAAGCTATAAAATAGCAGAAGCTAAGGGAATTAACATAAACCTTTTAAAAAAACTTTATACACGACGACAGAAACCTATAACGACCTTATTACTTTAAGAATACGAATTGGAACATACTGGTATACCGCAATAATGGACTACGGAGCCCTAGGCGCTAATTACATTACCCCGAAATTAGTAAACCAGATTAGACTGCCATAAAAGGATAAAAAAAACCCTTACATCGCCGAAAACGCCAAAAGTTAAGCATTCGCTTACGATAACGGAAAAATTACACGCGAGATTAATTATTTCGAGATTTTTATTAAAGGATAAATCCAGATAATTAATTTCGATATCGTTTCGTTAGGAAATTACGACATAATCCTAAAGAAACTATGGTTATATCAATATAACCCCTTAATTAACTGGAATATTAACCAGGTAAAGTTTGCTTTATATTCCATCGATAAATAAATAAAACGAACGAAATTTCTATATTCGATTAACAACGAGAAAAATAACGAATGTAGGTATAAAAACACAACAGAAACTTTACCACCCAAAAAAACACGACATAAAAAAAAGAAAAAACATAACAGATATATTTGACATATCATAGCCATTATCCGGGTATAACTTCGCAACATTAACAAAATCCTGGAACACCAGCCCGAAAAGCCAGAAGAAAATATAGCCAATATATTACTACAATATCGCAAATACAAGCGATTATTTCAAAAAAAACTCGAAACGAAATTACTAGAATATAACAAATAAAATTACGAAATAATTTTTAAGGAAAGCACCTTACCTAAATTCTATCCCATTTATAATCTTAATATAACAGAACTTTACATCTTACGAAAATACCTAAAAAATAAATTTCAAAAAAGGTGGATTCGACGATCCATATCTTTAACAGGATACCTTATATTCTTCGTACCTAAAAAAAACGGCAAATTACGATTAATAATAAATTATCGGCACTTAAATAGTATTACCGTTAAAAATAGAATTCCTTTATTATTAATTATTAAAATAAAAGATCGTTTATAAGGAACTAAATAATTTACCGCTTTAAATCTTAAAAACGGGTATAACCTAATTCGAATTAAACCAGGTTACGAATAAAAAACGGCTTTTAAAACAAAATATAAACTGTACGAATATTTAATTACGCCAATAAGATTTACGAACGTACCAGCAACCTTTTAACGAATAGTTAACCATATACTTAAGAAATACCTGGACATTTTCGTTATATGCTATTTAAACAACATTTTGATTTTTTTAAAATCGGAAAAAGTATATGCAAAATACGTTTATTAAGTTCTTCAAGCTTTACAAAACGCCAATCTATTAATTAACGCAAAAAAAAGCCAGTTCCACACGCAGGAAATGGAATATCTAAGATATATTATTACCTCAAAACATATCAAAATAGACCTTAAGAAAATTACAACAATTACCGAATAATTAAGGCTTATTACAATTACCGAAATACAGGTATTTATTAGATTTGCCAACTACTATCGAAAGTTTATTAAATATTTCAGCAAAATTGCCATACCGTTATTAAATTTAACTAAGAAAAGAAACGAATTTAAATGGATAACGAAAACGGAAAAAGCTTTCCAACAACTTAAAAACGCAATTACCAGTAAACCGGTACTGATTATATACAATCCAAGTTACCCAATTAAACTAAAAACCGACTTTTCGGATTATATATTAGGCGTAATAATCGGATACCGAAATAATCAAGAAATGCTCCACCCGATTACCTTTTATTCCTACAAATTAAAAAAAACAAAACTTAATTATAACATTCCCAACAAAAAATTTATAGCTATTATTAAGGCTTTCCGAAAATTTAAACATATACTAAAAGGGAACCTTTACCAAATTAAAGTCTATATTAACTATAAAAACCTTATCCGTTTTACCACTATACGAAAGCTTACAGAACGATAATTACGTTACGCAGAAAAGCTGGCTAAATACGATTTTATTATCATATACCAAAAAAGCTTTGAAAATAATAAAACAAACGCTTTTAACAAACGACCTAATTTAAAGGAAAAATTAGTTAAAGTTAGCCACAAAATCTTCAATGTTACCCCAAAAAGATATTTAAAGTTACGACAAATTGTAATAATCAAAACAGTACCCCCTAACCTACATCAGGAAATTTAACAATATAACAACAGTTTACCCGAAAACCAAAAAATAGATAAAATTTAAGTTTTAAAAAAACATTAAGAAAACTTAATATGGGATATATATTAATACCTATTTTACGGACATCCAGGGATTTATAAAACCTTAAAACGATTATAACGTATTTATTACTTTCCTAAAATAAAAACAGTAATACAGAAAGTCAGAAAATAATACAACGTTTGCATTAAAGTTAAGGCTTTACGGCATAAACTATACGGAAAACTGCAACTACTTTCAGTTTTATAGCGACTATAGGATTTAATTATTATGGATTTTATCACCAAATTTCCCTTATCCGAAAATCCAGCAATAAAAGTATATTATGACAGCATTTTCGTTATTATTAACCGATTTATTAAATTTTCTTATTTTCTTCCATACCTTAAAGATACGAATTCAGAATAAATAGCATATATCTTTTTCCGACATATCTTCAGTATATATGGATTATTAACAGAAATTATATCCAATAAAGGAACTACGTTTACCTTTAAATTCTAGCAAGGCCTTATAGCATAAATCGGCCTAAATTACAAGTTATCCAGCGTATTCAAACCTTAAATAAATAGGCAGATAAAACGCCTAAATTAGATACTAAAAACTTACTTACGGTATTATATTAATTACGAACAAAACAATTAAGTTAAAAAGTTATTAATAACCCAATTAGTTTATAACACCAGCTATTACGAAAGCATCAAAATAACCTCGGTAAACGCCAATTTTGGTTTCATATTAAAAGTTTACAAAGAGTTACGTGACGACGGTCCGGTAAATGTCAAGGCTATTTTAACGTTAAAACAGTTCCAATAATTACATGCAAAAATAAAGATAAAATTCGAATTTATCCGTAATTAAATAAAAAAATATTATAACCAAAAAAAATTAAAAAAACTAACCTTTTCAAAAGGAAAGATAATTTACTTAATTACCAAAAATATTAAAACCAAATGCCTAAATTAAAAGTTCGACTTTAAGTACATTGGCTTATACAGAATCGCCAAAAAAATTTCAAAAAATAATTACAAATTAAAGTTATTATTAAAGGTTAAACTTTATCTAATTTTTTATATTTCCTTATTCGAATCAGCAGCGGATATTATCAAAATTAACACAGGATAAAAAAATAAAGCAGAAAAAAATGTACCAATATACGAAATAAAAAAAATCCTGGATATGCGTAAAAAAATGAACTTACCTAATACTTCATTAAATGGAAAAAATACCCGGATTCCGAAAATACCTGGGAATCCGTTAAAAATTTCATAAACGCCCAGTGCTTTCTGAAAAACTTTTACCAGTAACGACGGGATTAAAAACTGCGTTTTAATTAAAGTCGTCCGGAACGGCGTCGACGGTGGACTAGTTAATCCGGTTAAAAAACTATATCCCTATAACTAAATCTTTATTTTGTTCCCCCGTTTTTTTGCGCTTTAATCGTTTTAATTCCTTAAGGTTATCGATACTCCGCATTACAGCTTTTATTATTTTTTTATACCATATTTTTTTTTGTTTACGGAAACAACGGAAACGAACGTTTATCTGGTCTGCCTTTTCTTCGGCAGTCTCCAACTTTAGCTCCAACTTCCGGTATTAAGCGGCTACCCTTTGTAACTGTTCGGAATTTAGGTTTTTAACGTTACAATTAGCCTAATTATACTTAATACAGGACAAACAGCGAAACGAATCGTTTTCGGATAACTTACATTCCAATTTACGGGACTTGCAAAAAAAATAAAGTGTTATGTTAACAGGGTTAATAAAAACGGCGGAAAAAAAACTATCGCGTTATACAGCTTTTTTTTAAAACAAGTTTAACGCGCTTTTATATTTTATTAACCATATTTCCGATAATAAGAAGGCAAGAATTTACAATCTTCGGAACAAAAATTTCGGAAAAGAGAAATCGTATTATGACCTAACACCTTTTAACTTCCACAAACGGTCAAAAACAGGAATTCTCCAATTCCGAATTACGTATCATCACGTGCAATAATCTAAGAATTATTAAGATTATTCTCGAATATAATAATCTAAAAATTATTAGAATCATTTTCGAATATAATAATCCTAAAATTATTAAAATTATTATCGAATACAATAATCCAAAAAAATATCACATAATTTATCAGTATATAAATATATTTATTACCTCTCATAGTTTTAAATAACACCAGCTTATAATATAACTTAGTTACCCAAATTACCCTTAGTTATTTACTATTACCAGACGTAATTAACATACCCGTTATTACTCAGTTTCCCACAGTACCACTGCCAACATAAACCAGTACGACTAGGTTTAATAGTTGGTTAACTAGCCCAGCCGTCACAGACAGGGTCTCATAATCGCGCTGACGATATACTTCTGCTACCCTTTTCAGCCCTGACTCTGCCTTTTATTTATTGTACGACAAAGGGGTTCGCTGCTACACAACCACAACATAGGCATTTTAGCATCCTGACCCTGTAGTAGGCTCTGTAGCTTGGTAGCATGATATCATCTGGCAGAATCCTTGAAGTACAACGGACTACACTCTGCCACGCCATACTCGCGATATGCTTGTTGAGCTATTAACGGCAAATTTCAGGCATTGATTGACAGCGTAAACTAGCCGGGTTATGTCTGTGGCAGCAGCGCTATTCTCTCTTCGCTGTCCACGGATGCCCTTAAGTGTCACCTTCCCCGATCACTTTTGCTATTCCACTTGTGGCAACCCCTGATACGTCTCTCTGCTCATATAACATGACCATCTCTTTAGACCTCTTAGTGAGCGCATGGAAGACGGCATTTCCAAACTTTTGTATGGCCCGCTTGGAGTTAAGAAATGCCGATGTCGATGGCCCCTCGGATGCTTAATCTCTTGTATTGCAGCGATCGCCTCTCTGCTTATCATGCCGCTGACTGGCTGACATGAAGGCCAGCGATACGTATGCCGAGGACTAGGGCCTGAAAGACGCGGCGGCGACGACAACGTGCATAAACATTATGGACTAGTCCCTAAACTTAATATACCAGGGGCTCATAGGATAAATAATTGGGCTATAGCGATAATAGACGGGATTTTAGTTAGTTTATCCTCGTAACATCAAACAGATGACATAAGCAGGCAACGGCTCATTCCTGCTCAGTTGGTATGCCTGATGATTGTCCTAGATCGTGTCTTTTCCAACAAGATGCTCACTACTTAACTGGCATTACCTACCCGGAATTGCGACCCGCATCTTCACATGGTAGCATCTTCTGGGCCGTCTCTTGGCAATTTGACCGTCAATTGACATTCCGATCCACTCATTTTGTACGCAATTCGAAGTACCACCTGGGAGGGCGCGAGCGCCTAAACGGCTCGTCGTCCTACCACCGACGAACGAAAAGAAAGCCAGTTGCCCCAACGCGGTTTGATTCGAGAAAGCAACTAAAGCAAGGACCGTAGAAGCTCGTCGTCGCACAGTCGAGGGCTAAGGGCGTACGGAAAGTGCAAGGAAGGACCAGGCTCGACGTAACGGGCGCGTGGTATTGCGAGCAAGTCCCTACAGCAAGGCATCAGAGGCCTATCGCAAATGCATAAGTCCTATTGGAAGGCAACGGAGGCCTAAAGGAAAGGCATAAGTCCCTATTGGAAGGCACCGGAGGCCGAAAAGATCGGCATAAGACCCTACAGCAGGGCGAGGTTCCACGAGGGAACATAAGTCTAACCTCGACGGTTAGCAAAAAACAAGTCTGCCATTCGGTAGCAACGTTAACGAAGATATTGGCGCCTCGCGCGTTAAAGAAGATTCACCGAGTAGTTAACGAAGTTATCACTATATGGAGTAACGAAGCACAGATCACATGTACGGAGGACACCACGGTTCGGAACGCATAAGGGCGCTATGATGGAATTTTGGACGGTAGCCCAAAGGCTTGAGGGTACCGGCAAGGTCTAAATAGCCTCGGCGGCAGTGGAATCCCTTTAGCCATGAGGGCGTGTTAAGATAAGTGTGGTAAAAGCAATTGTTGATGGGGGGGCATTAGAGCAACGGCGTGGTGGGCGCGTTAGGCCCACTATTTGTATATACGTAGCCTAGACCTTCTGCCTTCTGTCAGATATAGGGGATGTTAGTTGCGTTGTTGTATTCAGATAATGGCGCAGCTTCTCTGTACGCGCACTGCTTTAGTGTAGCCTAGTAACGGAACATATATCCTCCGATCAGAGCGTAGCTTTTTTCAGTTAGTGTGCTATAGCACACCTGCCTAGCAAACAAGACCACGTGCGTCCAAAACTAGAGAGAAGGCATGGCTACAGCCGGTCTGGACACGCTTCTGCCCATTGCAGAGCCTGGGAACAAGCTTTTAATGCCCAAAACAGAGGACCGCCATTCCGGTCTATAACGCGTAGGACGACACGAACATCTGAAACACGAAAACTGCCAGACTCCCGGCAACATCAGTCTCATCTCCATGCGTCCAGCCATCGCCTCGTGGCCAAGTGTTCTTAACCATCAGCGTCATCCATCAATCTGAAGATCTGTTGGTTTTGGTCGAACCAGTTTCCAAGGTCGGCGCCGTTCGCCGCCTCCCTCTCCGCTGTATCCCCACCATCCGCACCAACCAGGTCGGAGCCGAACATCTGTCTGTTGCCTATCTCACTGAACCTGAGAATCGGTGAGCGCAGCTGGGCGCCCATCTCGGCGTCCCTAAACAGCTCGTCAAACTCGGCCGACACTGTGTGCGCATCTCCCGTTCCCGCCGCGACGGTGGCTTTGGCCTCCACGTACTTGCACGCAACCTCGTACATCATGGTGAAGATAGAACATTGCTTCCTATAAACTCCTGGAAAGTCCGGTGTTGCTATCCTCAAAGTCTCTACTAGGGACCCTAATTTGGATAGGTGTGTCGAGATGGAGGTTTCAATGACGTGACAGAATAATACTATGAAGGGAACAAAAGGGGCAGATAGTAATGCCCTGCCGGGAAATGGTTAGTCCAGAAATTACGTCAAGGAATTCAACAGGAAAACGTACCATTGGACATAGAGAGTAACGAGGCTAGTAGACTGACCGTACAGACTTGAAATGCAATTCTCATGTTCTTCTAATGCCCGTATGGCGGTGGCGATACATTCTTCGCCGAAGGCAGATCCAGAATAAGGGCTCGGCGGAATACTGCGATATATAAGGGTTAATACCGCCAGATATGAAACCTTCTCAGCCTGGTAGCAGATGTCGCATGTCATATGGCCCATGGCCTGCCGAAAAAAAGCATCGTACTCTCTCTGCCGAGTGGTCAGCCGCTGCGTGGACCCTGCCAGACTGATAAGCTCTGACCTCGAGCGGAGTTGTAGACTCAAACATGATCTGTAACTCTGCAGCAAGGCCTCGCGCCCTCGCGATCCTTACTTCCTCGGGCTGCGACAACGCACTTGGGCTGTATATGTCGTCGTACACCTTGTCATGAAGAAGGGTCATATCAATCCAGCTCGGCAAGATCGGACTCATTCCCCCTTCAGTCGGGTGACTATCCCCCCGCTATTCTCGGAATTGTGATTTCGGCATTCCGGATGGTCGACGGTCTGCCAAGGCGCAACGCCAGAGACTTCTCCGTAATGCACACCGACCAGAAGAGCCGTATACGCCGACGACGAGTTTCAGTGTTTTCAGGTTCGAAGGGAGTGTCGCGGTGAAATCCAAGATATTGGCACATATGACTTGCGGCGACGATGGTATTCCAAGCCAGACTTAGCTTTCCGTTGTCTATATAATGCGTACACTTGCATTTAGTCAGCTTCTCCTCCACTGCGAAAAGGTTAAGGGACATACCGCCATGTAGAGTGCAAGAGCGTAATCTATTGTGAAGGGAAGGATAAACGGTAATCGTGTTAGGATAAGCTCGAGATTCTGGCGACAGACAGAAGCTTGAGACTTGTAATCTGCCTTCGATGACGGTTCCGTCTCAACAGAGCTGCATTCGGTAAATAGGCGGCTTAAACCAGCATTAACGATGATTAAGTCGGCGTTGGAGGGTTTGCCGGAGTAGACGGTTAGGAAGTACTCCATAAACTGGCCAATGGAATCGATCTCACCACACCACATGTACCTGACCTGAGCTCTTTCTTTGCTGGTGGTCAGTAACGCGAAAAAGGGGCATGGAAGGATGAGGTTACCAACCTCTCAGCATCCCTAGACATGTAATCGCCGATTGAAGGGGCGGCATCTGAACACCGCCAATCGTCTCGCCAGCAGGAACACCTTCTGGCTGCGGCCCCTGCACGTCGCTGCTATGACGACTACTTGGGTTTATATCAATGATCTCTCGCAATGCCCTGAGGCTAGTGGTCACCTCAGGCGGAACATGCATCGTGCTGCTTTTCTTCACAGCTTTCTCGACAAACTCAGTGGCGAAGGCGGCGTGTGCCGTAAGGAAAAAGTCGCTTTCCAGTTCCAACTCTGAGGCATCCACAGCATGTGCCCGCGGTGATGTGGATACTCCACATGAGGACGGTGAGGGGGCCGACTGAAGGACGAAATGTGGTTGCGCGGACCCAGGAGAATGGCCAATGGTGTTCACCAGTGAGCAGATGCGGTCTAATTTTCTCGAGATGTCATCGATTTTCTCTTCGCTGCTTGTGAAGTGGAACAAGATCAGTCACAGGGATGGAAAAGGGTCGCCTTTACGTACTAGGAGTTTGAGACATATGTTTTTTGTCGCCGCTCTCGCTGCTTATAGCCGGCAGGATATGTGCACTGTGTTTGTTTGCGGACGCAAGGAAGACATGGTTCTCCTCGGTCGCATCGTATCTTTTCTCTATGAGCTGAAGTCCTTCTCCAATTCGGGTTATTGCAGACATGCCTTTCGTGCCCGGCAACGGTCGCACTGGTTTAGATTTCTCTTAGTTCAGCGCCGCTTTCCCTACTTGACATAGCAGTGAGAAAGACATTATAACTTACAGACAACTTCTGAACTGGTATTGTGTTACCTTCAGTGCCTGCTCCACCTTTATCGTCTGAGGCATTACTGTCCATGGCCATTATGGTGGAGTAATGGGTATCGCTGGCTGTTGCATTATCGGACGTCATTGAAAATACTCTGTTACATAACAGACACGATCGGGCCCATCTCGCGCGATCTTGTACAAGAAGAAGCTGGACTGGTCTCCTGTTACGTGAGAAGTACATCCGGCACTTCATAAAAGTGTGTTCTCTTGCCTAATATCAACAAATTCCACATTGCCACTTGGTGGAGCGTCAAACTGTCTTACGTAAGCCCCCACTCGCCGCCTGCGGCTCCTTCCTTGTGGATCCCGCGGTTCCACGGAGTCACCGAGATGCCGCTCAATTTCTAGAGCCCTAGGCACACTTCGTAGGGGGTTCGGAAGCGGGGAGGGGCACTCCGCACTCCGCACTCCACACTCCATTCTCGGGACGGAGTCTTGAAGATGGCATTGACTTTGATAGACCAGCACTCTCCTTTATGTCTATGATATTCTCTATATATATGTAAGTTGTTCATACACGATGCTTCTAATGGCGTTTTCCCTATTCCCTAGTCTGCTTAACTATTCCCTTAATTTCTATTCTATCACCCTACACATTCCTCTCTACTCGTACACCCAAGCCACGCAAAGTCAATCCTTACTTCGTTTTATAACAAGAAGCTATGGTCTCAGTTAATGCGGAAAAGCAAGCCAATGCTACTGGAAGCGCAGTTGACGGCATCAAATCGTCCGAGGCGGCTCCCAAGTCATGGATACAGAGGAATGGGTTCCTGGTATATCTCACTAGTCCTTCTTTGTAGGGCGACATTTCTGACCTTCCTATAGCGAGTGTTTGCCTATGGTTCGCCCAGTGACTATACCCTCGAGTGTATGGGTATCCTCGCCGCCATTGGTTCCGGCACGGCGCTAGCTATGGTCAATCTTGTCATAGGAGATTTCATATCTCTGCTTAGCAGTGTTACCACCAGTAATGGGCCACCGGAAGACTTCATGCACAAAGTCTCTAACTACGCGTAAACACCCCAATGTTCTTAGTCAAGTGGTTAGGATGCCTCGTGGCTGACAGTTTGTAGGCTCTACTTTGTCTATATCGGCATTGCAAGACTCGTTTGTACCTACGTTTACTCGACTATATTCACCTACGTGGCCCTCAGGTTGACATGTAACCTCCGGCATGCATATCTTCGCGCCGCACTAAGCCAAGAAATCAGCTACTTCGACCACGGCAGTGGAGGCTCCATCTCCATGCAAGCGACTTCAAATGGTAAGCTGATCCAGGACGGGATCGACGAGAAGCTTGGCCAGATATTCCAAGCAGTAGCAACGTTCGTCGCAGCCTTCGTCTTAGCTTTCGTCTCTCAGTGGAAGTTGACTCTCATCACCATCTGTATTCTCCCGGCCCTCCTCATTATTGTATGGACTGCGGCGGCCATCGATGCGGGTCTCGAGGCCAAGATCCTCAATGTTTATGCACAGGCTGGTGCCTTTGCCGAGGGCGTCCTAGGGAGCACTCGCACAACGCACGCATTTGACCTTCGGCATAGAATGGTGGCAAGATATTCCAAATATCTCCGAAACGCAAGGAATCTTGGAAAGAAGAAAAATTACCTCTATGGGTTCATGTTCGCAGGCGAGTACTTTGCCATGTTTGCCGGGATGGGTCTCGCTTTCTGGCAGGGAATCGCCATGATCGCTAGGGGCGAGGTCGGTAGTATTGGCACCGTGTTCACGTACGTCTACTACATTTGTGCACATTTCCGGCCGCCGTCCGGTTTGCTAACATCTTGCTCATGGCCAGTGTTATATTTTCCGTAATTATTGCGGCCGGAACGATCAACATGATCGCCCCACACTCGGTTGTCTTCAGCCGGGCGGCCACATCAGCATCGGAGCTGTTCCCCCTAATCGACCGTGAATCAGACATCGATCCTTTCAATAGAACCGGGAAAACACCAAGTGTTGTCCAGGGTGACATTAGGCTGCAGAGTGTGACCTTCAGCTATCCCACTCGACCTCATGTTCGCGCACTGGAGGACTTTTCTCTTCATGTCCCCGCTGGGAAGGTGACCGCTCTGGTCGTAAGTATATTCGTAATCGGAGCGCTTTCTTAGGCGCAAAGACGCTGATTTCAATCGAGGGAGCGAGCGGGTCCGGAAAGAGCACTATAGTCGGTCTCTTAGAGCGTTGGTACGACCCGACCGGCGGCATGATTGAATTGGATGGTAATGATATCAAAGAGCTGAATCTCAAGTGGCTGCGAACCAACCTCAGGCTTGTCCAGCAGGCAAGTGACTTCTTCTTCCATTCATCCGCCTCGGAGTATGCACCAGTACTGACTGATGACAGGAACCCGTACTTTTTAACTGCACCGTCTTTGAGAACATTGCTTATGGCCTTGTCGGTACCGAGTGGGAGTCAGCCTCGGAGGACCAGCGAATGGAACGAGTCAAATCCGCAGCCAAATTAGCTTTCGCCCATGAGTTCATCGAGAATCTACCCCAAGGATACGGCACTTGTATCGGTGAGCGAGGAGGACTCTTATCCGGGGGCCAGAAGCAAAGAGTCGCAATTGCCCGCAGCATAATCTCCGATCCAAGGATTCTACTCCTTGATGAAGCGACAAGCGCCCTAGATCCCCATGCCGAGGGTATCGTGCAGAGGGCTCTGGACGAGGCTTCCAAGGACCGTACCACAATCGTTATTGCACACAACTTGAAGACGATCCGACACGCTGACAACATTGTCGTTATGAAGAACGGCAAGATTGTGGAGCAGGGGCGCCACGAGGAGCTTGTTGCTCGACAGAGTGCTTATGCAGCATTGGTGAAGGCTCAAGATTTATCACCACAAGAGGTCACCAAAGACCTAAGCGACACCTCGGACGATGAGCAACACACATTGTTAGGACCGAAGCTATCGTTGGGCAATAGTCACCAACCCATTGGGGACCATCGTTTGCCTGCTCTCAAGGACCGTGAAGATTACAGTCTTACCCCACAAACCGGTCTTGTTCGTACCGTCACAAGACTGGTGGCTGTTACACCCGAGTTATGGTCGTGGTATGGTATCGCTGCAGCTGTATGCATTATCGGCGGTAAGTTCTCTTCAGATATAGACAGGTGAATCCAGTGAATGTCTGACAGTAGTGCGCAGCCGGTGTGTACCCTGGTCAAGCGTTGCTTCTCGGCAACGTGCTCGATGTCTTCGGAGCAGAGGATATGCAGGAGCGTGGAAATTTCATTTCTCTCATGTTCTTCGTCATGGCCCTCGGCTTGCTAGGTGTGTATTGGTGCCTCGGTTGGACGACCAATGTCATTGCACAAGTAAGTAATTAAGCAACTGACGAATTAGACTTCGGCAAGCTACTAAGTGATGGGGCCCTCTAGGCAATCAGTCAACAAGTCCGAAGAGATTTGTTTAGTGGCTTCCTCCGCCAGGACCTCCGCTTCTTCGATCGTCCGGAGAACACCGTTGGCTCCCTGACAAGCCGGATTGACTCTCATGCTAATGCCATCATGGACCTGATGGGCTTCAACATCGTTGTCATACTGATTTCCATAGTGACCGTGATGATTTGCAGCGTCTTATCCATCATATACTCCTGGAAACTTGGACTCGTCGGGGTCTTTGCAGGACTGCCGCCTATGGTCATCGCAGGATACATCCGTATCCGGGTCGAGACGAAGATGAACGCAAATATTGACAAGAAGTTCTCTAGTAGCGCGTCGGTCGCATCCGAAATGGTTACCGCGATACGGACTGTTTCCTCTCTTGCCATTGAGGAGACTGTACTGTGGAAGTATGTTGCGGAGCTTGACAATGCGATTGATGGGTCAAAGCCATCCTTAGTCCTGATGATGATCTGGTTTTCTTTTACTCAAGCCGTGGAGTACTTCATCCTCGCGTTAGGATTCTGGTGAGTACGGCAACATCGCCGAGATCGACCGTGTTCGGACACTAATGCGCCTACAGGTGGGGATCCAAGCTGGTATTGTACAACGAGATTACCTTCTACCAGTTCGTGGTGTCTTTCATGGCAGTGTACTTTTCTGGCCAGGGAGGCGCCCAGATGTTCAGCTTCGCTAGCAGTAAGTCGCTTGTACTTCGCCGGTATTGGGACTTTTGGCACTAACCCCTTTCTTCGACAGGCTTCACCAAAGCCAACTCCGCCGCCAACTACTATTTTTGGCTGAGAAGGCTTGAGCCCACCATCCAAGAGACAGCCGAGAACCAGTATAAGGGGCCGAAGAATTGCTGCAGCTTGTATAACTTCCAGAACATCGGCTTTTCATACCCTCTGGCGCCCAACACTCGCGTCCTCAAAGGAATTTCTCTGAAGGTACAGATTATCCTTACATTTTGTGGCAGCGCGGCTATTGAACGATCTCTGACGTTATGCGTATAGATTGAGCCAGGTCAATTCGTGGCCTTTGTTGGAGCCTCGGGTATGATACATATAGAGTTGGTGTGGCCTACTCGGAACTGATACTCATTTTATGATGACCAGGTTGCGGAAAGAGCACCATGATCTCCCTCCTGGAGCGCTTCTACGACCCGAATACCGGTGTTATTGTGATTGACGGCAGCGATTCCTTGACAGAAATCAACCCGCGGCTCTACCGAAGACACGTTTCTCTTGTTCAGCAAGAGCCAACACTGTTTCCAGGCAGCATCCTCGAAAACATCGCGATGGGCATAGACTGCGGGGCTGAAGGCGAAGAACGTGGACAGGCTTATGTCGACAGTGGCGTTATCGAGGCTGCTTGTCGCGCCGCCAATGCTTGGGACTTCATCAGCTCCCTCCCTGAAGGCTTAGACACGCTTTGTGGTACTAGTGGCAGTCAACTGTCCGGAGGCCAGCGCCAACGCATTGCTATCGCGCGGGCCCTCGTCCGTAACCCGAATGTGATCCTGCTCGATGAGGCCACGAGCGCTTTGGATACAGAGTCTGAGCGGATTGTCCAGGCAGCATTGGCGAATGCTGCGGCGACCGGCAATAGGATCACAGTAGCAGTTGCCCACCGATTGTCCACCGTGCGAGATGCGGACCGCATATTTGTTTTTTACGGAGGTAGGGTTTTGGAGGCTGGTACACATGGTGAACTGATCGCGCAGGGTGGTACTTATAAGAAAATGTGCGAGGCTCAGAGCTTGGATACTGCCTTATAGGAAGAGGAAGTCCGACGGCCTGACGCTGAAATTGGGGGAGTTAGAGGTGTGCCCCCTGAAGAGGGCCGATCCCATCCGGAGACCTAGGAGTCCTATCTCAGTGGATCACTAACTAGTAGTGCGATGTTGTCCTATTAACTTCATATAGACTTACGTTACACATACATAATCCTTTTTAGTTGATCAGGGAGGTGTCCGGAATCAGGGGCGCTGGCGAGTTTATGGCCATTATTGATTTCGTTTCGGAATTGCAGGCACGCTGGGCTATAGCGCGCGGTTAAATACCATTATGAGCTCTAATGGCATGCTCAACGGACCGACGGGGACTGACGTAACAATAGACTGATTCAGGCAGACGTGAGTTACTCGGCAGTGAAAATGATAGGACTGGAACTTCCACCCCATGCTCTAAAGCTAGGCAACAGTTAGCTAGCAAGGCTACGCGTGAAACCACTTTGGGAAGTTCTCTAGCGCTAATTGTCTTGCAGCTAAATAAGGCTCAGTACACCGGACTCGTTAGAACGGTCGTAGAGAGCTGGGCACTGCTCTTTTTTTACAGTGAAACTGGTCGGCAGGAAATTTGCACTCAGAGTGTGGGGAGTGGTTATTGTCTGGTTAAGTCGGCGCTCTTCTGACATACCCGTGCGAAGCTGTCACAGTTAGGGCTGATCGCTAGGAGCGTTTGCACAGAGTATGGAAAGTGTAAATTGTCATGGATAGTTAGGGCTCTAGAGAGCAGTGGCTAGAAAGCTCTATATATAGTACGGGAGCCCTGGAATGACGTTCTTACGGGGTGCCTACGGCTCCCTGGGGCTTGATGACCAAGCACGTGACCCCTATTCTGCGACAGAAGCGCCCTATATACGTAGTGATCCCCGGAAGAACGTTTCTGCGCTTCGTAGCTAGATCCTCAGCTTCGTGCTGCAGCATTACCCTTAATGGGCTACACTGACTGCAACATCTCTCTACTCGATCCCAGATAAGGCTTGAGCATACAGCTGCTCAGCGTCCTAAAAACTGGAACTTTTCCAACATCTGAGAGCTGTACTAACTCACCAATGGCTGGTTTCCACTACGGTCCGCCGAAGACGCATTAGCAGGGACACCTGCCCTGTCTCTCTACACGTGGATTACTGGCTTCAAATCTTTACAAGTGACCTCAGTTACGCTCAAGCCTATCTCCTGGTGCGGGAGAGAAGCTACGCCGGTTTCCCGAGATCCTATCTACCTTCGAAGACAAGTGATCTACTGTATCGGGATGGATTTATACCCTGCATAACTAGCGCAACGTCTCTCAGAACCGAAAGGTGGGCGTTCGAACCATTGTGGGCTCAAGCGTTTATCTAGCTGTATACGCTTTCCCGCATGCTCCTTTAGCGGCCCCCACGGCAACTGAGCGTCGGGCGGCGTTGCCGAATAGAGCGTTATAGGTTTGTCATTCTCCGGGACTATCACGCCCTCCAGTCATAGCCAGGTTCAGGTTCTCGGAAGTAGAGGTGAACGGCGCAAATCGTTAGATTTATGGCGACCTCTGCTCCTTAGTACGGGGCCCATTAGAAACGTTGAGGGCTAACGGAGTTCTAACCATATGGGTTCAGCTGGCCAAGTTAAGAACCTGCTATTTCTTAGCGATGCTGCAGCTTACGGCACGTATATGGTATGGCCAGGATGGCTTTGATCGCAACCTTTCGACAGCAATTCCAACAGGTGAACAATGATGCCGGGCTACTAGAAGTCAGGATAGTCACAAGTCTAGGGCTAAAGCGGTGAATTATCTACTAAATCTTTTGCCGGGGCATTTCCCCTAGAAACTAGCTTTGCTAATATCTTATAAGGCTTTGTTCACTTGTGTACTCGGGATGGCAATACTAAAGGCTAAAATCTTATAATTACTGGGTTGAAAATGGGCCCAGTTCATTAACTTAGGGATGGATTGCGGCTAATCTTATGCCCAGTAACAATTGAGCCCCAATACTGTTCGAGCAAGTGGACATAGAGTGCCCGCAGACGTTAATTGCATTTAACGTCAGGCTTATGTTGACCCTATGGACTTTGCGCGTGCCATGCCGCTGGCCGGAATGATGCTAGTCGTTCAGCGTATATTCGGCTGGTCCTCGCTCCCAAATAGCGGCTGTATCAATAGCCGCGTGGTGCTAACGAAGCTAAACACACAATAGGGACTCGATATAGGCTTAATAGGCACGGTCATCGCCTTCGACTGCCATGTTGTTGAGCTCGTGGTCAATCTTATCGTACCTCCGGAACCTCCACCAGAACAACATCGAGCACGCGCCCATGACGCAGGCCACGGAAGCATACATGATGACCAAATAAGGGTCTTTCGCTGCTGGGCTGAGCGCCATGCCAAGAACAGCCCCAAAGCACGCACTTAGCTGCACGAGCGCCTGGACAATGGACCTCATGTCCTTTGGCGCTTTGGAATAGGCGTATTCACTAGCTGTGACGAGGCCGAATATTTCGGCAACGGCCAGCACAACATAGACTGGCAGCTGAATCCATACATTCACGTCGTTCGGAAGCGTCCCTGCTTCGGATGCGGGACAAGCTAGGGGCACATCGTAACAAGGTCCGTTATTGTAGATATGTTTCTGCAGCGCAGCAGCATAGGCCATTCCACAGCCACAGAGCAGGAAAGCCACCGTAACTCGCGCCATCGGTCCGAATTCTATGCGGTTTTTGGCAAGAGCATTATACAGCGCCTGGACCAGGGGCACAAAGAGAACGCTGGCGACACCTGCCATTGCTTGGATCATGTCGTTTGGGACGCCATGGAGATTCATCTGCCCTGCCTGGGAGATGAGGTTGTTGTACATTTGGGTGATCGATAAATAGAAGAAAACGAATGAGAATCTATCAATAGACAAGTCAGTCTTGCGGGCAGTAGGAGAATGGTTTGGACATACATGACACGACATGCAATGAGTCCCCTCTTTAATTCGGCTACAAAATCATCGCTCCAGGGCACGCTGCTGCCGTGTCTCTCCATCTGGTAAGACTGCTTTGCACGATCTAGTTGGAAACCATTTCTAGCTGCCATGTTTAGGACCCTGATAGCCTTTGGCAAGTTATTTCCCCGAGGGATAACCTTTACTTGGGGCATAATCAGCGGGTTAGTACAGAGCGGAGCAAATGACGACTGACCTAATCTAGGACCGGCAACCACGAGCATTACTAAGGCTAAGATCAGGGCAGCAGTTGCAAGGAGGTACGCAGTCCAAAAATCGAACTCTCGCTCGAGAAAGGTTGCGGGAATCGAAGAAAGTGACGCTATGTTGGTAAACCTGCATAATGGTCATGGGTCAATGTGGCTCTATTGGTTCACGCGCTGTTGGTTTACCAATAAAATGTATTATAGAGGAACTGCAATGTCCGTTGTCCATCTACAATGACGAAATCTCCGCTCCTTTGTTGAATCATTTGGGGATTCTTCTGTATATACTGGTCACCTGCTCAACTGTCAACCGAGGTTATGTGATACCTAAGAGGTTCTCACCTATGAATGGAGATATGGTTGCTTTGACGCCTCCTACTGCAAGCCCTATCAGAATCATCGAGACGATCAGCCCTGGAACTCCAGCCCCGTTATCCAACGCAACTGGCAGCGAGGTAGCGAGCAGGATCGAAGATCCGCATATGTAAAGGCTGCCGTAAACAAATGAGTCAGTCACGCCAAAGGATTTGCCGGGAGTCCAACTTACCATAGGCTCAGGAGAAGGGTTCTGTATCGGCCCAGCCAAGCGTCAGAGAGAGTGCCTAGGAACATCGGGGTCAAGAACATGAACACGAAGTAGGCATTATATATGGTTGTGGCCGTTGACTGTCCAAGCCCGAGGGCGCCTGGAACTGCACGAGAGCCTCGTTCATGCTGCATATAATTCTCTGGGCGAACTTTTCATCAGTTACAGGTCTGGCAAAGGGTAACGGGTGATTTGGGCATTTACGCCAAATTGAAACGATGCAATAATAGGCGGCCCTCTCCCCACTGCCTACCAGAGCCACGATCCAGGCACTCGTGGGCACATGATCGATAACATGTGGGAAAGTATTGATTTCCGTGTGGGTGGCATCACGCTGCTCGGCGGAAACTTCGGTGGCCTGAACCTGGTTATTTGAATAGTTGCGGCCGTTTTCATCTTCCTTATCCTGCTGATTCATGTTGCAATCAGTCTTTGCTGCTGATCAACCTTAGCACCCCGACTATATTGCGCGTTGAAAGCAGATACGTGGCTAGTGATGGCTTAAAACCAACGTCAATCTCGGATGCTTTTAGGCGCTGTGCGTGTGTACCGCATCAGAAAGTTAAAGTTGGGTCCGAAAGGGTAGCTAATCAGGTTAGCCCGTTCTTAGGGCCCCCTGTTGTCGACGCAGGGAATAAAGGGGTTGACATACCTAAAGGGGCAATATCTTCAATCTACCGAACGCGCCGTTAATGCCAAGACGCCAAGAGCCAGTGCAAGGAAAACCGCTCAAATGTGCTCACATGTTCTACTGGGATCGTCTCTCTCAGGCAAGTGAATGCTGAAGGGGATCCGAGAATCCGGATAGAAAGATGACCCATTCATTGGCCCTAAGTTGTGGCAGCCTTCTGCTATACGCAGATTGACATTCAGAGTACCTGATCTGCTCGCTGTGTGTAGGCTGATCTGCCGCCATAGGCTCTCCGCCCTCGACTCGCTATCATTACTGTCACATGCAACCAGACAGCTGTCGCACAGTAACAATGACTGCCAGTATCCTACAGACCGATTACCATATAGGTTACGATGAAGACACACTAAAACTCTTCGAATTGCGGAATGTCGAAACATGCCTAGGATATCTTCTTCCGACACTGGAGTCTCTGCCGCCAAACTTCTCCCTGTTGGACATTGGCTGCGGACCTGGAAGCATCACCTTTGATCTCGCGAGGCGGTTTCCGAAGGCGAAGATCATTGGAATGGACCAAGGGAGCACCGTCATCGCTAGGAACCGCGCCAACGTAGCAAGACTGGCGGCGGGCACAAGACTCGAATTTCGGGAGGGAAACATCTTGCAGCCCGAGTCTTTCCTTTCGCCAGAAGAGATGGGGTCGTTCGATGTAGTCCACGAGCACACGACCCTCATCTGCATCCCTAACAATATCGAGGTGCTCCGGATTATGAAAACACTGGCCAAACGCGCTGGAGGGATTGTGGCGTGCCGTGACGGAGACACTTATTCCCAGATTGTGTGGCCTCCCTGTGCTGAGAATGCGGCGCTGCAGGAGCGTATCTACGAATCGAATGGGTTGGATACACGGACGGGGCGGAAGCTGGTTAGCAAGGCCTTGGACGTTGGTTTTCGACGGGATCAAATCACGGCATCCGCCAGTCTTTTGACAAACATCACCGGTGCGGAAAAGCAAGTGTACGCAGGCTCGATGCTGAAGATTCTTGCCGACGGGGATTCGGCTATCCGCAAGGCCATGGAGCGTTTCGGATACTCCGATGACCAGTTGGCGGTTTTGAGGAAGAACATGGAGAGGTTTATGGAGGCCGAGGACAGCTGGAGGTTGTGCATTTGCGGTGAAGTCATCTGTAAGCTTGATGAAGCTACCGCTCCTGCCTAGGCAGGTATGGGACATGAATGATAGCATTTTGCACATATGATCTCCTAAAGTGCAGTCCCACCCTAATTGCAACAAGTCTCATTGTCGTTCTTGTTGCAGTTGACGGTCCTTAGGATAGTCAAATACTTGCAGAGCGGGAATTAATATGCTTAATCGAATCTAGTTTTCACGAATATTTACTAAGAAGTTTGATTGACCGCGGAATGGGGAATATAGTGCTGCATCCTTCCTTGGCTTCAAGTGTGAAAGTACTCAAGCCTTCACCCTGGCGGCTAGGCTAGGCTGAGCTAGCAGAGTGCTCAATTGCCCTAGCCGTTGACCTAGGCCTCCTCCAGCTACTGTGATTTCGAATCAGAGTGTCGGGTCCCTACTTAGCTTCTGAATCACACATCTTTTTTTGTATGGGCCCCTTCAGAACGCGTGTAAGCCTTCGACAGCAACATAACAATAGCCATAATAATAGAAAACGAAACTTTCGTAATTGTTTCTTTTACGTGATTTAATTGTTAATAATTTCCTTAAAAGCTTTTGTTTTTGTTTTGCGTTCCATATTGCGAAAACCCGGCCAGTTTAACCGAATCCTTTTTAAGTTACCTGGCCGTACGCGTTTTTTTAAGGCTAATTCGAATCGACGAAACCGTAAACGAATATTTCGAAATATTTTCCCGGGTTAATCCTGCGATGGTTTCGAAAAAGTTACGTAAGCCGTTTACGAAAATGGTTAAAGTTATCGAAAAACGCCCAATTATTTTTTTAATATCCGGGTTAATAATATTTATAAAGTAAATGTTAGTAAACGATTAACTGTTTTAAAAACCGTTCCGAAAAATAAAAGGAAAAATAAGTAACCGATAATTATTTCCGAAATTAAAGATTTTAAAAAATCCGAACGTAAGGATTTTGCGGAATTTACGGATATTAATGGAAATACGGAAAACGTTCCTGAAATTACAGATAACGAACTTTCCGAAAATAAAGTTATTCGAAACAAACTTTCCGAAAATAAGCTTTTTAAAAACGAAATTATTCGAAACAAGCTTTCCGAAAACGAGCTTTCCGAAAACGAAATTATTCGAAATTAACCTTCCGAAAACGAATTTTTCGAAAACGAAGTTATTCGAAATTAATTTTCCGAAAATGAAGTTATTCGAAATGAACTTTTCGAAAACGTTTTAAATAAAGATATTTTTATTAACGTTTTTAAGCCGAAACCTTTAAATATACGTATGTAATTTTTTAATATTATTAAAGTTATTATTAATAATAAATTTTTAAAAAAACAACTTAATAGAATACGGAACGTTATTTAAATTATTAATTTGTAACAACTTAAACAATATATTAATAGTTATTATACGATAATATTTTAAAAAATCGCTTAAGTTTATTAAATAACGTATTATTAATTATATTAACGAAAAATTGCAAGGCAAATATAAATATAACTTTCGGCGTACGTTCGTTTAGGTTAAAAATTTACGTAATACCGTAAATTTAATTACGAAGTTATATTATAATTTTTTAAAATATTACTATACGGTATTTTCGACGTTAATAAACTTATTTAAGTTATTATTAATATTACGAAATGCAGCAATAAAAAAAACGTTTTTTTAAACTTTATATAACGTCCCATACAAGCGAGCGAGCCATATAAGCGAGCGAGCCAAGTTTTGGCACTTCATAACAATGAATCCAAATAATTCAACAACAACACATCGCATTAATTAAAATTAATCGGATTCTTTTTCGCTAGACGTATCTATAACTTCTTCATAAGTACGCGCATTATGCCCGGGCTTGCTGCAGACGCCATACTTCCGTTCCTTGGTTTTAACCCTTTTGCGATGACCCCTTCCAGTTTCTGTTGGCTGCATTTTTTTATTATTACCTTTTTTTTCGGCCAGAAAAACTTATCCTTTTTGTATAGTAAGTGTTCCTCCTTTTTGAAAACGTTTGTTTTTAGTCCTGTAACGTTTGCTTAAGATATGGTTCGTTTTGTATAATTGAACGTTTTTTTCCCGAAAAAGAATAATTTCGTACAAAAATAACAAGTTACTTTTTGTTAAAAAACTAGCCGATTTAATAACCCTTAACGAACCACCTTGATATCCAATTTTTCTTTATAAATAACGTTTTTACTTTGTTATTTTTTTAATATTCCTAGGGGTTTTTGCAAGCGGGGAACGAATGGAACCGGCGGAGGTTAGCGGGGAGACGGTCGGCGTAGGTACAATTGGAGGAATTTCGAGGTCAGAAAGAACGTTATTAGGATCGAATGGAATAAGATCAGCTTTTACAAATCCAGATTTGATATTATCGGACGTTATAGCAGCTTGGAACGCGTCGTAAAAGCCGGCAAGAAAATCTTTTTTGGCAATATGGGTATAATAACGTCGCATTAGGTTTTTGATATACCGCGAATAAGCGCGTTTTAAAACAGAAAAATAAGATACGTTAAAAGGTTAAAGCCGATAGGAGGAATACGCGGGTATATAAAGAATAATAATGTCGTAATTAACGTAATATTCTTCGAATTCCATCGAATAATGGCTTTCGTGGCCGTTAAGGATAAGGAGACGTTTCGAACCTTTCGTACGCGTTCGAGTATGTTTATTAAAATGTTAAATCCATTTTAAACTTAATTTGTTTATTATCCAGTTATTATAACTTATACCGAGCCTTTAATCGGTTAGTAATTAGTTATCGCGGTACTAGGACTTAAGGTGATTTTTCCCTGTTATAATAATAAATGGCGGCAAAGCTTAATTTTAGAAATTAACAACCTAGATAACTGTAACCCATTTTTTATTTCCTTATTGGGCTTATTTAGATTTTCTACGTTTTTCGGCATTGGTAATTACCATACCCGTTACGATAAGAAACCCTATCAAAAATCCAATCTCGTCGAAGTTGTAAATATCTTTTTTTGCGATGCCATATTTTGCGATAATAACTCGAATAAGTTCGAATTACTTGCGAAATGTTTCCGGATTTTCGTATAAAACCCGTTAATAATTAATTTTCCGATTTAAACGCGTTTGGAGTTTTTTTTGCCGTTTAATAAAGTTCGACGCCCAGTTAATTCCAACGCGTTTTGCAACGCGTTAAGCCAGCAGTATATTGGCTATATTTTCAACATGCTAAAGCCGGACAGGAAACGCTCGCGTATCTAGGTTAAGGATTTTTTCGACAATAGATTTCTTTTCGGTCGGCGTTAGCTTTCGCGAATTAGGGGCATTGTCGGTTCGGGCGTATCGACCGTAATATCGGGCTTTTAAAATAGATTCGGGGATTTCATATATAAAATGCAACTTTTTAAAAGTAAATTTCGGGTCTTTTTTTTTTTAGCTTGGATGGCTAAGTTTATTCTAGCTTCTTTTGTAAGACGTTCCATGTTGTTGGCGTTAAGAAATTCATGATCAAAGTTGGAAGGTTAAAAAGTTGAGAAACCTGGCTCGTTCGCTTGTATGGCTCGCTCGCTTGTATGGAACGTTATAATTTTAACTTTTGATTAAAAAAACCCCGGTTTTAACCCGATTTTATTTCCGAATACTTTAATAACGTAACAAGCCAAAAAACCTTTTTTATATAATGTTAACGTTTGTCGTTCCGAAATAATTACGTTTTATAACAGTTAACCCGTATTAACGAAAATTCTTTTATTAAAATTTTCTGAAACCGTAACGTTATAAAAACGCCTACGTTTATAACCTTTAAAAACCCCTTACGGAAAACCCCTACAATAACTTAAAGGCCTATTACGAAATACCTATTTATACTTACGTCCGGTATACAGGCCGAATTTAATAAAAATTTTAAAGTCCGTAAAGTTTTATTAAATACGTTCGAATATAAAAAAAACAGAAATTATTTTAATTTTAAAAACGTTAATTCCCAAATATATTAAGTTAAAAACGGCGCTTATTACCATAATATAATACCCCGATAATTCGTTTGTTAATGTAACGATATTAACCGATCCGACGTTATATATAAAACGCTTTTTATTAAGCTATATAACGAGCTTTATAAAAAAAGGAACGCAGCAAATGCGGAATTCGGAAACGTTGAAAAATAACGCGAAAAAACGCGTTTTTAAGAACTTCTAAAATTAAACCTTTAAAACGCAAAAATAACGGTAATAATAATAATACAAATATTATATACAATTATTTCGAGAAAAGTTTTTTAAGTATAGTAACTAATAAGCTTTAAACTAACAAATAACAGCCTTTAACGGGATATACGCAACAAAATCAATTAATTACTTAAACGTTTCAAAACTTTTCGAATTTAACGGTTACGGCAAGTAAATATCGTAATTAACAAAAGTTACCTCTTATACCACCTCCTTTAACGCAAACGCATAATAACTCCTTCGACCTACTTATTCGCAATTCGTCACCTCCTATCCCCAAAAATATAAATACCGATAAATTGCTTTAAAACGTATATAAAAAATTCGTAACAACTTACGGCAGTAACGTAAAAGAAATTAAGCATTTATCTAATGCTTTACGAAACAACAATATTATTTTTTAATAAATACATTACCTTCTTAACGAATAATTTATATCCTAAAAGATTAAATAAGAGGTCTTTAGGTTTTTTAAATCTTACGTTAATTCGTATATACGAAACGCGTTTAAATTCGAAAACACTTTTTAAAACTTTAAAATGCTATCTAATTCACGATTAAGTAAGTTTCGTACGATTAATACGATAATTAGTACATATTGGAAAGTAAGCTGTTTTTTTACATGGACCTTTTTATCCGTTAAGTAACTGTATACTTTTTTTAATCGGTAAAACGTTAAGAAAATAACCCGTTTTAAAAAATTCTGCTATTTAATAAAAAAGTTGCAATAATATTATAACGTATTTATTGACGTTTTTGTTAATAACTTAGCTTTTTTACAGGTCTCGTAACTTGATAATCTTTTTTTAACGCCTACGTACGTAATAAAGCAGTTATTATCCGAAGTTAAAACTTACCGTTATTACCGCCTTGGAATTATAGGTGATTAAGACGAAGAATACGATAAGCGGGATGATTAATGCCCTAAAATAATACCACTTGAAAAAAAAAACTTGAAGAAATACGGATATTGAAAAAATACGGATATTTAACATGCAAAGACCTTCCGTAATAGTTTAATACGTTACTTTCTTATATATATCAATTAATCAAATCCTAGCTTGCCCATAAGGTCTTGAAATGGCCCTTAATTTTCTTTTTCCGTTACCTAATCCGTTCGTAATAGTTTATAAGGAATAACCTAAATTACTTATCGTTAAGAAAATCGTTAAACGTATATCTAACGTAATAACGGATATAAACTTTAAAATTGCTAAAAAACGTTTTAATATGGTTAAAGTTAAGTAAATATAGAGAGAAACATTATAACTTTACCTCAATTTCCTTATATATAACGTTATGGCCCCGCAAGGCTTGGCCTCTCCAAACGGTCGGAAACTGCAAAAAAACAAGCTCCGACCCTAAGTTCGGGTTACGTAATTTGTGATCACGGTGGATCCAGTGATCAAGAGTAATTATAAGTAGGTTGATCACTGGTAATCACCGTAACGACAGTGATTAAAAGTAATTAAAAGTGATCACTGTAAATTGGTAGAAAGGATATATACGTTCGTTACTTCCCATAATTTTAGATAGCACCAGCTTATAATACAACTTAATTACTTAAATTACCCTTAATTATCTGTTATTACCAAACGTAATTAGTTTACTTTTTATTACTTAGTTTTTTACAGTATTACTGCTAACATAAACCCGTACGATTAGGTTTAATAATTAATTTATTAACCCAGCCGTTATACGTTATAAGCTTTTGTTTAATGATATAATTAAACTTTAAACAATATTTAAATCGCCATTATGTCGACCAATACATAAATAACCATTATTCCAGAACTTACGGTTTAGTAATTTTAAAATAAGATTAAGAAACTTAAAGTTACCGTTTAGTAACTTATTAACGAAGTAATAACAACCTAATAACTGGGTCCTCGCAAAATAAAGCTTAAGAAACCACAGCCTTATAACGGGAAAGGAAATATCCAGAATTTCCTAACCCAGGTTTAAGTTTACTTTCGTTTTGAAAAACTTACTAACCCAGCTAATTAGATCCTTGCTATTACCGCTTGTTTAAAAGTAAATACCCTTAATTAGTTTAAACCTACCATAAGGAACTTTTTAAAAAACGGAAAATCCGATTAGAAGGAAATTATTCGGAAGGTTTTTTTCAGTTATATTAACTTTAAAAACAAACTTAAAAGTAATTTTGAAAATCCGGACGAAAAACAAATTGCAGCTTAGAAAATCCTTTAATTGCGCTAAAAGGAACCAGTTTCCACGTACGTTATAAAATTTAAAAACCTTATAGCAAAAATAAAATAAACGGATAAAGAAAATAACATTTTGATTAATATATTTTATAAAGGATTAAAAAAAAACGTTAAAAACGAAATTATCAAATTCCCACAATTTATAATATTCGATAAGTACATTATAAAACAGTAAAAATCGATAATTAGCAGTTCGAAAAATAATAAAAAAAACATTTTATTTTACGGGTTAGATACTTTAAAGCTAATCAAAAAAAAACGCAAAATCCCTTCTATTTTTTATAAAACAGCTCCAGAATTTATGAAACTTGGTATTATTTAACGACGAGATATAAGCCAGATACAGTATTATAATTATAGCAAGATGGGACATATTATTAAACGATACAAGTTACTGTTAAAAACCGACAAAAAAGTATATTAAGCCCTAATACCCGAAAAACCCTTGAAGGGTTAAAACGGTAACAGATAAATTAACATAGTTTGCATTCGCTACGACGACAAATAAAAAGAAATTCGATAAGAACTAAAAACAGTTAAAACCCTTTTATAGGCAATAATTGATAGATAAGCTTAAGAGGTACGGCACATAAACCTTTACCTTATTAACTGTAACTAGTTTTAATACCCCGTTTACGCAAAAAAAAGCGACGAATTTACGAACGAATTACCCGTATGTAAAAAAAAGGTTTCGATTTTTATACCCAGATAGGGTATAACCAAAAAGACCAATAGTGGTATCGAAAGTTGCGAGTTTTTATTATCCGGGAGAAGGTCGACGATGCAGCACCGGTATTAATATGGCCCGAAAACAAGGGATACCCTTAAGGGAACCCCACGTATTATTTCGGATGGTGCGACTATCAAACCCAAAAAAAACTAATTCAAAAATCTGTCGACAAGCATTATCAAAAAGCTATCACTGAAATCCAGTCCTAGTTAGTATTTAAAATGGATCTTCGAAAGCGAAAAGTATTACGAGAAAAATTAACAAAGTTTTCCAGCTAAAGTTAGCCAACTTTTTAAGCGGGATAGGAAGTCATAAAAAAACTAGAAAACGATATCTGCGAAGTTTTAAGCCAGCTATATCAGCAAAAAAAGAAGATTTTCTAACTTGAAGCTTAGTTGCGCCACTAGGAAGGCCAGATAAAGCAAATTCAGAAGATATATAAACAACTTACCGAATAAGTCCAACAGCTTACAAAATTCCCAAAAAAGGACGCCACCTATAAAAAAACCTTAAGATTCCGCGAACTGGAAACAAAAAGAACTCCCCAGAATGGCTTTAAATACGACGACAAAAGCTAATAATAACTTTGTTACCTTAAAGATATAAATTGGGACATACTGGTATATCGCAATAATAGATTGCGGAACTTTAAGCGCTAATTATATTACCCCAAAATTAATTAATTAATTTAAACTGCCATAAAAAAATAAAAAAAAAACCCTTACATTACCGAGAACGCCGAAAGTTAGGTATTTACTTACGATAACGGAAAAATCGTACGCGAAATTAATTACCTCGAGATTTTTATCCAAAAACGAATCCAAACAGTTAATTTCGACATCGTTTCGTTAAGAAATTACGATATAATTTTAGAAAAACCATGGTTATATCAATATAACCCCTTAATCGATTAAAATACTGGCCAGGTAAAATTTGTTTTATACCTTATCGACAAGCAAAAAAAACAAACGAAATTTTTACATTTAATTAATTACAGAAAAAACGACGAATACAGGCATAAAAACACGATAAACATCTTACCACCTAAAAAAATACGATACAAAAAAAAGAAAGGACATAATAGATATGTTCGACGTATTATAACCACTATTTAGGCATAATTTTGCGATATAAACGAAATTTTAGAATACCAACCCGAAAAGCCAAAAAAAATACGGTAAATATATTACTACAATATCGCAAATATAAGCAACTATTTCAAAAAAAACTTAATACGAAATTACCAGAAGATAATAAATAAGACCATAAGATAATTTTTAAAGAAAGCACCTTACTTAAGTTTTACCTTATTTATAATTTAAACGAAACAAAACTTTACACCTTACGAACGTACCTGGAAAATAGATTCCAAAAAGGATGGATTCGACGATTTACATCTTTAACCGGATATCCCATATTTTTCGTACTAAAAAAAAATAGCAAATTATAACTGGTAATAAATTATCGACATCTTAACAATATTATTGTCAAAAATAAAATACTTTTACTATTAATTACCGAAATAAAAAATCGTTTATAAAAAGTTACATAATTTACCGTTTTAAACCTTAAAGATAAATATAACCTAATTCGAATTAAGCCAGGATACAAATAAAAAACAGCTTTCAAAACGAAATATAAATTGTACGAATATTTAAATACGCCAATAAAACTTACAAACATATTAACAACTTTTTAATAAATAATTAACCACGTATTTCGAAAATACCTGGATATTTTCGTTATATGCTATTTAAATAACATTTTAATTTTTTCAAAATCAAAAAAAGCATATACAAAATACGTTCATCAAATCCTTCAAACGTTACAGAACGTTAATCTGTTAATTAACGTAAAAAAAAGTCAATTCTATATACAAAAAATGGAATATCTGGGACATATTATTACCCCAAAGTATATCAAAATAAATCCCAAAAAATTACAGCAATTACCGAATAACCTACACTTACTACTATTACGGAAATATAGGCATTTATTAAATTCGCCAACTACTACAAAAAATTTATTAAATATTTTAACAAAATTACGACACCTTTATCTAATCTTACCAAAAAAAAAACAAGTTTCAATAAATAACGGAAACAGAAAAAACTTTCCAACAAATTAAAAATACGATCACTAATAAACTAATACTAATTATATATGATCCAAAAGGCCTAATTAAGCTAAAAACCGATTTTTCGAATTATGTATTAAACGCAATAATTGGATACCGGGATAATTAAGAAATATTTTACCTAATTACCTTTTATTCCTACAAATTAAAAAAGGCAGAATTAAATTATGCTATTTCCGATAAAAGATTTATGGCCATTATTAAAGCTTTTCGGGAATTTAAACATATATTTTAAAAAAAACCTTCACTAAATTAAAATCTACACCAATCACAAAAACCTTACCCGCTTTACCATTACACGAAAACTTACAGAACGACAACTACGCTATGCCGAAAAATTAACAAAGTACGATTTCATCATCATCTACCAAAAAAGCTTTAAAAACGGCAAAGTAAATGCCTTTAGTAAACAACCTAACTTAAAAGAAAAATTAATTAAAGTTAATTACAAAATTTTCGATATCACCCTAAAAAAAAATACCTAAAATCACGACAAATTGTAACGATTAAAGTAATACCCCCCGATTTATATCAAAAAATACAACAATACAATAATAACCTACCCGACGATTACAAAACAGACAAAATACAGGTTTTAGAAAATTGTTAATAGGACCTAATATAGGACATATATTAACACCTATTCCATAAATACCTAAGGATCCACAAAACCCTAAAACGACTATAACGCACCTATTACTTCCCTAAAATAAAAACAACAATACAAAAAATCAGACGAAAATGTAACGTTTGCATTAAAGCCAAGGCTCCATAACATAAACTATACGGAAAACTACAACCATTTCCAGTTTTACAGCAACTATAAAATTCGATCATTATAGATTTTATTATTAAGTTTTCCTTATCCGAAAATCCAACGACAAAAATATATTATAATAACATCTTCGTCATCGTCGATCGATTCACGAAGTTTTCTTATTTTTTACTTTACAATAAATGTAACAGCTGGGCTAATTAACCAACTATTAAACCTAGTCGTACGGGTTTATGTTGGCAGTGGTACTATGGGAAACTAAGTAATAACGGGTATGCTAGTTACGTCTAGTAATAGCAGATAACTAAGGGTAATCTGGGTAACCAAGTTGTATTACAAGCTGGTGCTATTTAAAACTATAAAAGGTAATGAACGTATCTATATACTGATAAATTATGTGATATTTTCTTGGATTATTGTACTCGATAATAATCCCAATAATCTTAAGATCATTACATTCGAGAATGATCCTAATGATCCTTGGATTATTACACTCGAAAATGATCCCAATGATCCTTAGATCATTGCACGTAATAACACGTGACTCGGAATTAGAGAACCCCTGCTTCTGACCGTTTGTGGAGGCCAAGAGGTGTTGGGTCATAACAATAAAAATACCGACATAAAGCAAATAACATACATTTTTTTTGGATACATCTTTAACGTACATAAATTACCAGCGGAAATTATATCGGATAAAGGTATTATATTTACCTTTAAATTCTGGCAAAGCCTTATAATACAAATCGGCTTAAATTACAAATTATCCAACGCATTCAAACCTTAAACAAATAAACAAACAAAACGGTTAAACTAAACTTTCGAAACTTACTTACGATATTACATTAATTACGAACAAAACAATTAAGTTAAGAAACTACCAATAACCTAATTAATTTATAATACGAGTTATTACGAAAGTATTAAAACAACACCAACAAACGCCAATTTCGGTTTTATATCAAAAGTTTACAAAAAAATACGTAACAATGGCTTAATTAACATTAAGGCCATCTTAACATCAAAACAGCTTAAATAATTACACGCAAAAATAAAAACAGAACATAAATTTATACGTAACCAAATAAAAAATTATTACAACCAAAAAAGATTAAAAAAATTAACTTTTTCGAAAAAAAACATGGTTTACTTAACTACCAAAAACATCAAAACCAAACGCCCAAATTAAAAACTCGATTTCAAGTATATCGGCCCATATAAAGTTACCAAAGAAATTTCAAAAAATAATTACGAATTAAAATTACCTCTGAAAGTTAAGCTTTATCTAATCTTTCATATTTCCTTATTTAAATCAATAACAAACATTATCAAAATTAATATAAAACAAAAAGATAAAATAAAAAAAGATATACTAATATACGAAATAAAAAAAATCCTAAACGTACGCAAAAAAAAAGAACTTATTAAATACTTAATCAAATAAAAAAACTTTCTAAATTCCGAAAATACCTGGAAACCCGCTAAAAACTTTATAAACACCCAGCACCTTCTAAAAATTTTTTACTAATAACGCCAGGATCGCCGGCCATAACACCCCGATCGATATTGTTAATAATAAACTAATTAATATTTTCGATACTTAATTAATCCACCGGACCAAAAACTTATGCCAACACGATAACACTAATTTCCAAACCTGCCTATTTCCGTTTTTTTTTCTAGTTTATCCAATAATTACAAATTACGCTAAACTATAATAACACCTTTCGAACGCGCCAAAATCTTTTATTTACGTAGCCAAATTAAACAAACTAAAAGCTTATTCATTTTTTCTTAATATTACCGTTATATTTCTAAATAACGCCGTTAAAACTCCAAAAAACGTTCCTCCGTAAACGTCTCCTCCCATTCGAAACGTTAATATTCACAACGAATATTTTACAAAAACGATACCGATACGCCGATACCATCGCAAAAACGACTTCGGGAAACACATTCCTTACATTACGACATATTCTCCATTATCTTACACTTTAATCCTTTTAAAAAACACTAAAAACAAAACATAATTTTAAAACCAAAATCGTTAAAAACTTTCACAAATTTAACACGACAAACGGTAAAAAAACGTAACTTACAGCAAATTCTATCTTTTCGATTAAATATGTTAATTACTAAAAAAAGTGATAATAAGAAAAGAAAATTACTTCCCAAAAATCACAAATAAATAAATTAATTTTTAAAAACAAAAATCCTAAAAAACAAAATCATGTTATAGCCCCGTAAGGCTTAACCTCTCCAAACGGTCGGAAACTGCAAAAAAACAAACTCCAACCTTAAACTCGGGTTACGTAATTTATAATTACGGTAAATCCAATAATTAAAAATAATTACAAGTAAGTTAATTACTAATAATTACCACAATGACAGTAATTAAAAATGATCAAAAATAATTACTATAAATTAACAAAAAAAATATATACGCTCGTTACTTCCTATAATTTTAAATAATACCAGCTTATAATATAACTTAATTACCCAGATTACCCTTAATTATCTGCTATTACCAAACGTAACTAATTTACTTTTTATTGCTCAGTTTCCCATAGTACTACTGCCAATATAAACCCGTACGACTAGGTTTAATAGTTGGTTAACTAACCCAGCCGTCACATATGGTATATATCTTGTCCGAATAATAAAAATTAATATTATTTATTATTAATACAGAACGTGGCCTAAAAAACGGGTTTATTAACGGTAATACCTTTTCTTTTAACTATAAAATAAACCTTCGTAATTAGTAGATTTTTAATAAATAAAAGTATTTAATAGTTCGTTAACTGTAATTACTAGCAATATATTAAAGCAACGGTTATGCTTTAAAGTTTGCCGTACGAAAAAAATAAAGTTTTTAAGTGCTTAACCGTAATAACAGTTAGTATTACGTTTATTAATACCCGATTTATTTACGAAAACAAATATATCCGAAATATATTTAATAACGGCGTAAAGATATTACGTCCGTTAATCCGAATTTATTTACGTAATTTTGATTTTTAATTTTTAATTTTTTTAATTAACAACTTTTAAGTATTCCGAAATTATAAAGATAGTTACATATATATTACAATAATTGGTAAGGAACTATTATATTTCGTCAAAATATAAATTAAGTTTGTAAGTTAATTTTTTTAATAATTTTTAAGTAATTAGTTAATTAATATAACGCGTAATGATATATAATATTTACGTTAAATGTTTAAGAAAATAGCTTTAACGTTTCTTTATAATAATAATTAACGCCGTTTATAAAAAATCGCCTAATTGCCTTATATTAAGCGTAATATCGCTCGATTATACGTACGTTTATATTAAATAAGGTTAATAGTTTTTCGTTAATATAATCGCCTTTGGTAATCAAAGTTAATAGATTATATTTCTGTAACGTAATAAGGCGTTTTCCGTGTTTAGCTTTCGGAATAAGGTTAAATAATGCTTTAACAGTTTCGGAATATCGTATATCATACGAATCGTCCATTAGAACAGCTTTAACGCGTTGTTGTTGTGTTGCTGTCGAAGGTCTACACGCGTTCTGAAGGGGCCCATACAAAAAAAGGTGTGTGATTCAGAAGCTAAGTGAGGACCTGTCAGCTAGCCAGGTGCGCTAAAGCGCCCCAACTAGCTCTGATCGGAGGATATATGTTCCGTTGCTAGACTACACAAAAGCAGTGCGTATGCTGAAGCACTTGCGCAATTAGCTCAATACAACAACGCAACTGACATCCCCTATATCTAACAATTAAGAGTTTTATTCGCTTAATTCGAGTAATTATCTATTGATCAACTGTTGCTAAGACGATATAAGCTGTATTTTAGTAGCAATTATTTCCGTATATTTCAATAACAAAAATGGCGACCGTACCGTTAACATCCTCGGTTACTTATAAGGGACCTAAAAACTGAGATCGCTTTAAGAACGAATTCTAATTTAAAACATGCGTTTTTAATATTTGGGATTTCATTAATCTTAATCAGGAACTTCAGTAGCTTATTAAACCTACGAAACCCGATATAACCTTTTATCCAAAAAGACGAGTTTGTAACTCGACGCGAATTAACACCTTATCTTTATCCTTGTTTTCAGGAGAAACAACCGAAAAAATCGATCTTACGGGATATCCAACAAATACCTTTAAAATAACGACCGAAAGCCGACAAGCCTACAACCAGGATTTTACGGAATTCACCTATATGGATCGGAAATACGATATATTCCGCAAGAATATAAACACCTTTACAAATTAAGTCCTAAAAATGGTATTTCCTTGTTATGACCCAATACCTCTTGGCCTCCACAAACGGTTAGAAGCAGGGGTTCTTCAATTCCGAGTTACGTGTTATCACGTGTAATAATTTAAGGATCATTAGGATTATTTTCGAATGCAATAATTTAAGGATTATTGGGATTATTTTCGAATATAATAATTCTAGGATTATTGGGATTATTATCGAATGTAATGATCTAAAAAAACATTACATAATTTATTAGTATATAAATACGTTTATTACTTTTTATAATTTTAAATAGTACCAGTTTGTAATATAACTTGGTTACCCAGATTACCCTTAATTATTTGATATTACTAGATGTAATTAATATCCCCGTTATTACTTAATTTCCTATAATACCATTACTAACATAAACCCGTATAACTAGGTTTAATAATTAATTAACTAACTTAGCCGTTATACGTTACAAGCTTTTATTTAATAATACAGTTAAATTTTAAGCAATACCTCGAATCATTATTATGTCGACCAGCACTTAAGTAATTGTAACTTAAGAACTTACGGTTCAGCAGTTTTAAAACAAGGTTAAGAAATTAAAGGTTATCGTTTAACAACTTACCGATCAAATAATAGCATTAATGGGCACTTGCAAGATAAAGCCTAAAAAGCTAGAACCGTATAACGGAAAAGGGAACGTCCAGAGTTTCCTAACCCAGGCTCGGGTTTATATCCGTTTAAAGGGGCTTATAGATCCAGCGGATTAGATTTTCGCCGTTACAGCCTGCCTAAAGGGAAATGCTTTCGATTGGTTCGAACCTATTATGAGAAACTTCTTAAAAAAAGGAAAATCCGATTAGGAAAAGGTTATTAAGGAAATTTTCTCCGCTTATATTAATTTCGAAAAAAACTTAAAAATAATTTCGAAAATCCAGACGAAAAACGAGTTGCAGCCCAGCAAATCCTTTAACTGCGCCAGAAAGGACTAGCTTCTAAGTATGTTATGGAATTTAAGAACCTTATAATTAAGGCAAGATAAATAAATAATAAAAACGATACCTTAATTGACGTATTTTACAAAAACCTAAAGGAAAATGTTAAGGATAAAATTATTAAGTTTCCACAACTTACAACATTCGACAAGTACATTACCGAAGCAGTAAGAATCGACAATCGGCAGTTCGAAAAACGACAAGAAAAACGAGGATATTTTACCTTACGGGTTAGACATTCCAAAACCAATTAAGGAAAAAAGTGCGAGGCATCTTCTACCTTCTTTGGAACAGTTCCAGAACTTATGGAACTTGGCACCACTTAACGACGAAACATGAGCCAGGTACAGTGTTATAATTGCGGTAAGATGGGATATGTTGTACGACGATGCAAAGCGTTGTCAAAAAACGACAAAAAAGTACACTGGACTCCAGTACCAAAAGGACCACCAAGGAATTCCAGCAGCAACAGATAAGTCAATATGATCCGTATCCGTAATAATAACAAACAGGAAGAAATACGGCAAGGAATAAAAGCGGCCAAGGCCTTTTCCCAAGTACCGATTAAGCGGCAACAATCTGCCATGAAAGGATGGTTGATTAAATACCAAAGATGGAAGGAGCTTTTTATTCCTAAACCTTGCTTATAATCGCAAAAAAAAAGGCAGAAGCGGTACGAACAGTTAAAACTAAATACATGGATTAAGGAGTACTACGGTTGGGATGAGGCCTTATTACCAGGAATACCTAACCGACATAGGAAATTACATGCTGTTCATTACAAACGAACCTACTGTCCTTAACATAAAAAACAACAAAATTATATATAACAACACATTATACGCATATAGCACCAAAAATTCGACTTTCAGAACTAAACCGGAAGCAACTCCAAAGATTAGCGATAATACCGTTACCTACGTACGATGGCATCGCAGGATACCATCGATATCCTTATAACAAGAGGAAATTGGCCTGAGGGCAAAAGTTGCCCAGAAAAAAACCCGATATATCACTTCGAAATATGTAACCATAAGATACAAAAAGAGTGGATTTATCAGATAATCATAAAAGCAGTACGAAAAGCCCTTAATAACTTACATTTCCAGCTAGTATTTACGACTGGCTTTAAAAAACGGCAAAAGTTTCGAAAAGAAATACAATCCCGATAGGAAAACATAGCCAGGTATGACGTACAGTATCAACAATAATCCGATAGCCCAAACAGCTAGATAACGGAAATAGACCGCCCAAAAAAAAACATAATCGAATAAATCGAAAGAGATATTATTACCCTGAAATAATATAACAAGTTGTTCGATATACGTACCATGGAATTAAAGGTAACGTTACGACGTTAAAAAAAACACATTAAGCAGTTACAAGCAAGGGTTAAATAGCTGGAAAATCTAAAAAACAGGCGTTACCTATAAAAAAGCTACAGGATAACGGAAGCTAAGGAAGTTAATATAAACCCCTTAAAAAAGCTTTATGTACGACGATAGGAACCAAAAATAACCTTATTACTTTAAGAATACGTATTAGGACATATTAGTACACCGTAATGGTGGACTGCGGAGTTTTAGGCGCCAATTACATCACCCCAAAGTTGGTGAACCAGCTTAAACTGCCATGGAAGGATAAGAAGAACCTTTACATCGCCGAGAACGCCGAAGGTTAGGTATTTGCTTACGACAACGGGAAAATTACACGTAAGATTAATTATTTTGAAATTTTTGTTAAAAAACGAGTTTAAACAGTTAACTTCGATATCGTTCCGTTAGGGAATTACGACATGATTCTAGGAAAATTATGGTTGCATTAATATAACCCCTTAATTGATTGGAATATTGGCCAGGTAAAGTTCGTTTCATATTTTATCGATAAGTTAGAAAAACAAACGAAATCTCTATATTTGATTAATAACGAAAAAAATAACGAATATAGGCATAAGGATACGACAGAAACCTTACCACCCAAAAAAATACGACATAAAAAAAAGAAAGGGCATAACAGACGTATTCGATATATTATAACCATTATCCGGGCATAACTTCGCGACATTAACGAAATCCTAGAATACCAGCCCGAAAAGCCAGAAAAAAACATAACTAATGTACTACCACAGTATCGCAAATATAAACGACTGTTTTAAAAGGAATTCGAAACGAAACTACCAAAACATAATAAATAAAATCACGAAATAGTTTTTAAAAAAGGCACCTTACCAAAGTTTTACCCCATCTACAATTTTAACGCAGCAAAACTACACATATTACGAAAATACCTAAAAGACAGATTTTAAAAAGGATAGATTCGACGATCCACATCTTTAGCAAGGTATCGTATATTTTTCGTACTTAAAAAAAACGGCAAATTACGACTAGTAATAAACTATCGGCATTTAAACAGCATTACCGTTAAAAATAAAACTCCTTTACTATTAATTACCGAAATAAAAGATCGCCTACAAAAAGCCAAATAGTTTACCGCTTTAAATCTTAAAAATGGTTATAACCTGATTCGGATTAAGCCAGAATACGAATAAAAAACGGTTTTCAAAACGAAATACGGACTGTACGAATATTTGATTATACCAATAGAACTTACGAACGTACTAACAACCTTTCAGCGAATGGTTAATTACGTATTTCGAAAATCTCTGGACATTTTCGTTATATGTTATTTGGACAACATTTTGATCTTTTTAGAATCGGAAAAAGCATATATAGGACACGTTTATCAAGTTCTTTAAGCTTTACAAAACGCTAATCTATTAATTAACGCAGAAAAAAGTTAATTTCACACATAAAAAATGGAATATTTAAAACACCTTATTATTCCGGAACATATCAAGATGGACCCCAAGAAAATTGCAGCAATTGCCGAATGGCCAAAACCTATTACAGTTACAAAAGTACAGACATTTATTGGATTCGCCAACTACTATCGAAAATTTATTAAATACTTCAGCAAAATTACGATACCATTATCCAATCTAACTAGAAAAAAAAACGAGTTCCAGTGGATAACGAAAACGGAAAAAGTATTCCAACAAATTAAAGATGCTATTACCAGTGAACCAGTATTGATTATGTACGATCCAAGTCGCCTAGTTGAGTTAAAAACCGACTTTTCGGATTACGCGTTAGGCGCAGTAATCGGATACCGAAATAATCAAGAAATACTTTACCCAATTACTTTTTATTCCTACAAATTAAAAGGAACGGAATTAAACTATAGCATTTCCGATAAAAAATTCATAGCTATCGTTAAGGCTTTCCGAGAATTTAAACACATACTTAAAAAGAACTTCTACCAAATTAAAGTTTACATTAATTACAAAAACCTTACCCGTTTTACCATTATACGAGAACTTACAAAACGATAATTACGCTACGTAAAAAAACTAACTAAGTACGATTTTATCATCATATACCAGAAAGGCTTTAAGAATGGTAAAGCAGACGTTTTTAGTAAGCGACCTAACCTAAAGGAAAAATTGGTTAAGGTTAATTACAAAATTTTCGATATCACTTTAAAAAGACATTTAAAATTACGACAGATTGCGATAATCAAGGCAGTACCCCCCGACTTATATTAGAAAATTCAACAATATAACGATAATCTACTTAAAAACCAGAAAACAAATAAAATCCAGGTTTTAAAAAAACATCAAAAAAACTTAATATAGGATATATATCAACACCCACTTCATGGATATCCAGGGATTTACAAAACTTTAAAACGATTATAACGCACCTATTACTTTCCTAAAATAAAAACAACAGTACAGAAAATTAAAAAACAATACGATATTTGCACCAAAGCCAAGGTTTTACGATATAAACCATACGGAAAATTGCAACTATTTCCAGTTTTATAACGACTATGGGATTCGGTTATTATGGATTTTATTACCAAACTCCCTTTATCCGAAAATCCAACGACAAAAATACACTATAATAGCATTTTCGTAATCATTAATTGATTTACCAAATTTTCCTATTTTTTTCTATACCTCGAAAACATAAACGTAAAACAAATAACATATACTTTTTTCCGATATATCTTCAGCATATATGGATTACCGATAGAAATTATTTCCGACAAAAGCACCACATTTACCTCTAAATTTTGGCAGGGCTTGATAACATAGATCGGCCTGAACCACAAGTTATCCAGCGCATTTAGACCCTAAACAGATGGGCAAACAGAACGCCTAAATTAGATACTGGAAACCTACCTACGGTGTTACGTTAACTACGAATAAAATAATTAGGTTAAAAAGCTATTAATAGCCCAATTAACTTATAACACCAGCTATCACGAAAATATTAAAATAACCCCGGCAAACGTTAATTTTGGCTTTATACCAAAAGTTTACAGGGAATTACGCGACGACGGTCCGGTAAATATTAAAACTATCTTAACGTTAAAACAGCTCCGACAGTTACACGCAGAAATAAAAACAAAACTCGGATTTGTCCGTAATTAAATAAAAAAATATTATAACCAAAAAAGATTAAAAAAATCAACCTTTCTAAAAAAAAATGGTTTACCTAGCTACCAAAAACATCAAAACTAAACGCCCAAATTAAAAGCTTAACTTTAAGTACATTAGCCCATACAGAATCGCCAAAAAAATTTCAAAAAATAATTATAAATTAAAGTTACCATTAAAAGTTAAACTCCATCCAGTTTTTCATGTTTCCTTACTCGAATCAATAACGGATACCATCAAAGTCAACATAAAATGGAAAAACGAAACGGAAAAAAATGCACCAATATACGAAATAGAAAAAATCCTAGATATACGCAAAAAAAATAAACTCACCCAATACCTCATTAAGTGGAAAAAACACCCGGATTCCGAAAATACCTGGGAACCCGCCAAAAATCTCATAAACGCCCAGCATTTCCTAAAAAACTTTCACCAGCAACGACAGGATCAAAAACTACGTCCTAATTAAAATCGTCCGGAACGGCGTTAACGGTGGACCAGTTAATCCGGTTAAAGGGCTATATCCCTATAACTGGACCTTTATCCTGTTCCCCCGTTTCTTCGCATTCCAATCGTTCTAATTCTTTAAGGTTATCAATACCCCGCGTTACAGCTTTTATCATTTTTTTATATTACATTCTTTTTTATTTACGGAAACGACGGAAACAAACGTTTACCTGGTCTACCTCTTCTTCGGCGGCCTCCAGCTCTAGTTTTAACCTCCGGTATTAAACGGCCATCCTTTATAACTGCTCAGAACTTAAGCCTTTAACGTTACAGTTAGCCTAGTTATACTTAATGTAAAACGAACAACGAAACGAATCGTTCTCGGATAACTTGCATTCCAATTTACGGGATTCGCAAAAAAAACAAAACGCTATGTTAACAGAATTAATAAAAACGGCAGAAAAAAAATTGTTACGTTACGTAACCTTTTCTTTTAAAACGGGTTTAACGCGCCTCTATATTTTGTTAACCATATTTCCGATAATAAAAAAGCAAGAACTTACAATTTTCGGAACGAAAATTTCGGAAAAAGAAAATCGTATTATAACCCAACACCTCTTGGCCTTCACAAACGGTCAAAAACAAAGGTTTTCCAATTCCGAGTTACGTATCATCACGTGCAACAATCTAAGAATTATTAAAATTATTCTCAAATATAATAATCCAAGGATCATTAAGATTATTTTCGAATATAATAATTTTAAAATTATTAAAATCATTATCGAATGCAATAATCTAAAAAAACATCATACAATTTATCAATATATAAATACGTTCATTACATTTCATAGTTTTAGATAACACCAACTTGTAATACAACTTAGTTACCCAGATCACCCTTAGTTATCTAATATTACCAAACGTAACTAATATCCCCGTTATTACTCAGTTTCCCACAATACCACTGTTAACATAAACCCGTACGACTAGGTTTAATAATTAGTTAACTAGCCCAGCCGTTATATTCCTGGAATTAAAAAAACGAGCCTTTTTCTAGAAAAGAATCTACGGGAATGGTACGTTACGTTGGCTAAATCCGGTAAGGTATATAACGACAGGTTCCTGATTAATACCTAACGAAAATACCGCAAAAAGCTGAAACAAACTTCGAAACTAAGCAAAAAGCTAAACGAATAGATCGTAAAATAACAAAAGATAATAGCCCAGGAATAACGATATAAAGTCCCGGAAACGAAATTAACAGTTATATAAGTTAACGATTTATATACAGCAGTAGTTCCTTTTATAGAAAATTGGACAATTACCTTCCAGATAGTATGGAAAGCCGAAATTAAAAACGGTACGATTAACTTCCAAGAAATAATTGCTAACTTTCTGGATCATTAGGCCATAACCCATCTATTATTTACATTACGAAACTTTAAAGCAGGTTTTTCGACCTTCCAAAGGACCCCTGCGGATTTTTTTGATTAGGAAGGTCCTAATCAGGAAGATAACAAACCAAGAGGCAGGCCGACAGGCCCGAAGCGAGGTAGCCGTGGAGGTTTTTATGCGGACCGAAACCCCAGCAAACGGAAGCGTAAGGAATCGGACGTATAAGGCACCCGTTATAAAGCGTGTTTTAGCGTTACGTACAAATTACCCCAGTACTTTTATGCCTTTCCCAGAAAAGCTCCAGCAGACTTCCGATTTACGGAAGCAATAGCGTTATTGGTTAAGAACCGAATTACTTTTAATTAATCCTTAAAGGAAAAAATTAACCGTATATCCAAGTCCATGGATAAGTTAATTACACAAAAAACAAATTAACTTTTAAAGGAAGTAAAACGAATTCTGGCGTACTTCCTGATTATTAATTAACGGGTTACCATGAACGTTTCGTTTTACCTTTTGCGGAATTCGTTTATTCTGGATTTAGGGTTCACGATATATATCTTTAACCTTATCAGCAGGTTCCTGAATTTCAGACCAACGGTACAAGGCGATAAGGTATACGTAGGCGATAGTTTCGTTCCGATTAAAAGCTACGGAAAGGTTGATGTATTACTTTAAAGCCTTAACGGTACGAAAGCGTTGCGACTGTACGACGTGGCCCATTGCGAAAAATTCGCTTGCAACCTAATGTTATTCCGACAGCTCCGAAAGAAAGGTTATTAATAGGATAACCAAAGGATTAATAATTACATTCGAAATAAATATAATCAAGTTATAGTTATTTTAATAAATAAATTCGATTAGTTTGTTATCGAAAATATTAACGTAATAACATTTTTTATAACCCTAGTTACTTACAAACGAAATATTAACTTAAAAATATCGAAACCCTTACGTATAGATAACGGTACCTTGTAACACTTGCGATTAAGTTATTCAGGCCTTAAAGTAATTACGTAATTGCAGTTCCATATTAAGGGAATCCGACTAAAAAGTCCTACAACTATCAATTATCAAGCATGTAACAAAGTGAAAGCTAAAAGGTAAATACGCCGCGAACCTAAAGAAAGAACATCCCGATTAGGACAGAGAATCGCCATTGACTTTACAGACCTCAAAGAAAACCCTAAAGGATATAAATATATCATGTTCGTAACCGATAGATACTCAGGTTTTATTTAGGATATTTACCTTAAGAACCGAAAGCAGGATATATTAATTACTGCGTTCCGATACCTTTTAGGCGTTTTGAAAAACCAAAACAAGGTTTTCCTACAGGTAATCGAATGCGATAACGAGATCTTAAAAAATTACCAACTTCGAAATATTTTCCAGTCGTTTTTTTTTTAACATTAGGCTTAAGCCTTTAGCACCATATACCTAGGCCTAAAACGGGGGTACGGAACGTTTAAGAGGTATAATTAAGGAGAAAACGACTACGATACGAAATAGCGTTAAGTTACCTGCGTTTCTGATTATATACATCTTTAAAGCTGCAGTATATTTATATAACCGTATCCCCAAATACGCTTTTTTCTGGCAAACCTTATACGAGGTTTATTATACTTACTTGGCGTATAAAGACAGAATTATAATACTTAATTGCAAGCCTTAATAGGCCCATTTGCGAGCTTATGGCTGTATGGCTTACGTTATAACAACCGCTGCCATAAAGAAAAAACAGAAACTTCAAAAGTTAAATCCTAAAACATGGATAAGCTTCCTTGTTGGTTACCGATTAACGAATATTTACGAAATTTGGAACCCGTTAACGAATAAGGTTATTACCATTCGAAACGTACAATTTAACGAAAAGCTACCTTTTCCGGTAACATCAAAAACTTTAAAGACGACCTGTTTTACGTTACCGAAAACGAGCTACAGAACTTATTTCGACAGGTTCATGTACTTGATCAGGCTAACGGCCACTTTATATATATACAAAAAAAAGATGAAAACCTGAATGGAACAATTCAGTTAGCGGCTGGATAGGAAGGATAGCTCCAAAGTGGCACAGACGTCGAAGACGTACGGGAAGGGGGAGAATAAGCCTGTTCGCAAAGGACTGATCACCTTTATACGATTGCTATGTTCGAACTACTACCGTTTCCTGGACCGTTACCGCCGCCGGCGTCCGCCTTGATAACTGTTACGATTATTGCGCTAACGGAAGAAATAAAGGCAGCCTTAAGCTTTTATTACGTTATTTAACTTAAAGTAACGGTAAAAAACAAAAGTACTTTACGGGTTAAAAACGTAAGCTTCCCGTACGTTCCGAGATATAAAATCAAAGTCGGCTATAAAGTATGGGAAGCCGCATTTAATGCAGGACGATTAATCCATTCCGTAGGTACGCGTGATAATCGGCCGGTAAGCTGCGGAAAATTAGGGAAAATAAAATCCCGAAATACGCGCTATCTTGATTAAAAAGGCTTTAATACCAAAATAAAAACGCTATCTAAGTCTTTAAAACGGGTACATAAGCAAGATTTACCGCCTTTACCGCGAAGTTATAAAAAGCTAAGTACACATTTATTAAGGAAGATGTTTTTGGAAGCTGAAAAAGCTTATTTGCGAAATTATAAGGACATGCAGTTCTGGGAGATCGTCGATCAGTCCGTTGCTAAAGGGAAACAGGTCTTAGGATGTATGTGGGTGTACGTCTATAAATTTGATAAGTATGGCTGGCTTTAGAAATACAAGGCCCGTTTTGTCGTACGAGGTGATTAATAGCTTAAGAACGCTTATGGCGATATATACGCATTTATTTTAGCCGGAAGGTCTTTCAGAACCCTGATAGTTATTGCAGCTAGATTTAACTTAGAGCTTAAGCAGTATGACGCTGTGAACGCCTTCGTTAACGCGAACTTACCTTACGAAATATACATAAAGATGCCCCCGGGATACCCCTAATATAGCAGGATATTCCTGATCAGAAAGGTACTATATGGATTAAAAAAATTACCTTTGCTTTGGTAAAAAGAATTTACCAGCATATTAAAGGATTTGGGACTTAACCCCGTTCCGCACGAACCTTATTATTTTATCCGTTAGAAGGTGTTCCTTTTTTTTTTCGTAAACGATATTATCGCCGCGTATAAACAGAAGGATCAAGACCTCGTCGATCAGTTAATTTAACGGATCCAGGAACGGTATACCCTTACAGAAGGTAAGGATTTATAATGGTTTCTTAGGATCGAAGTAATTAAAGACAAACCTAACAGAAAAATCTAGCTATCCCAATCCGATTTTATAAATAAGCTGGTTAACTTAATCCTTAAAGAAAGTCTGAATAGCTTTTTAAAGACGCTAATAATAAGTACCGAGTTATTGCCGAATCCTGATCTAACCTATCCAGGCTTTATTAACAGATACCAGAAAAAGATCGGTTCCATCCTATATATTGCAATCCATACGCGACCCGATATATCCTTTGCAATATCCCGATTTGCACGATTTAACCTGAACCCCAGTAACGTATACCATGAAGCAGTTAATCGCGTTATACAATACCTGGTCGGCACCAAAACGCTAGCGTTGCAATTCGGTAACGAGGATTTGATGGATACTTAAAGTAATGCCTTTTTTGCAAATAATATAATCGATCGAAAAAGCTCCTAAGTTTACGTTATGAAACTGTTTGGAGGAATAATAGGATGGCGGGTAAATAAGCAAAATACAGTAATTACTTCCATAACCGAAGCGGAGTTATTGTCCTTTACGTAAGCTGCTAAAAAAGCCTTATTTATATTTCGACTAATTAAAGAACTGGGAATCGACCTGGATGGAGGACTATTAAATATGTGGTGTAACAATTAGCAAACCATACGGTTAATCAACGCCGACGTCGCCCTTTTACGAACAAAGCTACGGTACGTAGATATATATAACCACTAACTGCGAAAGGCAGCAGAGAAGTACCTAATCAAAGTAGATTATATATTTACAAGCGATATATTGGCTGATGGATTAATTAAAGCCCTGTTACAAGAACCCTTTAGGTACTTTAGAGAACAGCTAGGATTGGTGGAGATTACAGAAACCTTAAACCGGCGGAGGAAGACGTTAAGAGCCATTTCTGATAAGGAATTGGCTGATCAAGAGGATACAATCACCGGAGGAGAGGTGGAATGGAAAGCTGTGGCTCTAGAGAGTGATAAAAGTGTGGTGATTAACGCCCCGAATTCTTTAAGGCGTTGAGGGGGTGTGTCAGCTAGCCAGGTGCGCTAAAGCGCCCCAACTAGCTCTGATCGGAGGATATATGTTCCGTTGCTAGACTACATAAAAGCAGTGCGTGTGCTGAAGCACTTGCGCAATTAGCTCAATACAACAACGCAACTGACATCCCCTATATCTGACAGGACCCGACACTCTGATTCGAAATCACAGTAGCACTATCGGATCCATGCATAGCCTTTTGAGGCTGATAGCTTCGTTGCATGCCAGCTAATGTCGGTTGCCCCTATTTTGATAGGCTGACTCCTGTCCTCCTCCGAATAAAAGCGAAAAGAGTTAAGGGCCGACAAAGTAGCGAGGGCAGACATATTAAATATAGGCGCTTGCCTAAGTATGTAGTTACTGTGAACAGAGGGTAACTATGACATTTTACCGTAGGGAAGTCGGACCTGATTACTATTTCGTTAAAGACGAAAATCAAGCAATGTAGGCGAATTACTAAACTGTCACTTGTGCGTCATATTCCGAAAAAGTCTTGCGAGGGTCTTGATTCTGTTCGCAGGGGCCCGGACACGGGCGGGGTGATCGGGAGCCGCTGGGGCGGTATCAGGGGTCTTAGGAAATGGAGGCTTGAAAACTTGCTCAAACTCCCTTGGCATTGCCACATTCGTACAGACGGAACCAAGCACCAAAATGTATTGAACCGCTACTATACTCCCCTTACACATGCCACCCCCTGCACCAGAAAGCCCACAACGGACCTGCCATCTTCTCACAAATGTAAGGGACTCAAGCGAAGAATCACTCCGAGGTGCATTGTAAGTCTCAGGCTTATTCCGCAGTCTCATCATGTAACCTCCCTAGCAATCAATACAAGAAGCTCGCCGAAAATATGATATACCCAGCACTCTTGAACAGCGCTTTTGGCCTCGTTAGCCTGCTTGCTGTCACCGTCCGCGGCGACGGGGTTGGCCTCATCGGATGGGGCAAGGACATGTACAACCCAACGTGTGCCTTCGCCTGTCGCAATGTCATCAAATCTTGTCATCTCCGCTGTACACCGCTCGAAAGTAGCGAGAACCACGGCACTTCTCACTCGCCCGTGGCGACGCCGCCAGAATGCTTCGTGACCGATGTAGCGTTCCTGTGCACCATGGCCATCTGCATAGACACCTACTGCCCGAGAAGCGGCAACCCGCCCCCGAGTCTGCTCGAGGATTATTGGGCATCTCACCTTGGTACCGGCACGGTTGGCGATTACCAGTGGGTACCGGCCGTATCCTATCCTGATGCCTTGCTGGCCGCACGCGAAGACGAACGTCGGGCTGCGACTTCAAACGGTACAAACCCAATAGAAGGCGACCATGACGGACATGGAGGGCACCAGGGGCTGAAGGGTCGTCACGGTGGTCATGAGGAGGTGATCGGACCAGGATTGAATATCTTAGATGTCCACAGCCCGCTGCCTATCATTAAAGCTGGCGAACCTTTGTATGCTACTAGCTTCATTGCCCCCGAGGACTGGCAGCTACAGTTCAACGGCATGAGAGATTTTGAAACCAACGAAACTGGACATTCAACGTTCAGGTGAGTCAATGCGATCATGTAAGGGACCCACCGATGTCATCCGCATGCTGACTGGGACGTAGCATTGCCGTCATGCTGGTTGCACTTCTACTACCAATACCTCTCTCTTTGCTCCGGTTCGTCCCTGGACTTGCAACCAGTTACTCATGGACATATCTCAAATCGGTGCTTGTTCACCCTGCCACGTGGGGGAAGCACCACCGCGAGCCCGTCGCTAGCAGAGTCGGGGGAGCGATCGTACCAACTCGAGGCCAAGCACTGTATATCGTCCTGATAAGCTTTCTCAACGTCATCTTCCTCATTGCTCCGTATGTCTTCACCGAACCGCAAAGTACCTTTGCCTCGACGAAAGAACAATCGATTAGCGTCGTCGGTAACCGCGCTGGTGTCATGGCAATGGGCAATGTTGTGGCCGCATTCGTCTTCGCCGCGCGCAATAGTCCGCTGCTCTACGTCACCGACTGGAGCTATAGCACATACGTCCTACTTCACCGCTGGCTAGGCTACTGGGTGATCATCCACACAGTTCTCCACTCCGTAATGCTACTGGCTTACTACAAGGTATTTGGTTCATACGAAGAGGAGATTGTCCGTCCTTACTGGATCTGGGGGATCGTAGGGACGGTGGCGGCGGTAGCTCTTCTGCCAACCTCTCTACTCGTCGTACGTCAAAAGCTCTACGAGTTGTTTCTGGCCTCGCACGTTGTGCTGTCCCTACTTTTTATCATTGGTTACTATTACCACATCTGGTATTGCTATGGGTACAATTGGGGCTACGAGCTGTGGATGTTCATTGCCGGAGGTATATGGGGCGCTGAGCGCGTCTCTCGGCTCGCCCGCATGGCATTTAAGGGGCATCACACAGCCACTGTCAGGCTGGTTGAAGACACCGACGGCGAGTACATCCGCATCGATGTCGACGGTGTACACCTGCGCGGCGTCGCATATCTTTGCTTTCCGACGCTTGGGTGGCGTTTCTGGGAAAGTCACCCGTTCTCTGTAGCATCGTCTAACACCAAAGGCGATGCCAAGGTCGCCGAGGAGCCTCGCCCAGTTCCTCAGAAGGAACCCCCTGAAAAGTCGGTCGAAGAGTCTGTGGGTAAGATATGGGAGTTGTCGAATCAAGCCGCTGTCGTCCTGGACGGTCCTCGTGCGACGGGCTCGACGTTCTTCGCCCGCACGCGCAAAGGCATCACATCACAGCTCGCAGCCCGAGCGACAGCGGCTTCGAGAGACTCGGCGGTCCGACTCGGTGTTCTGATCGACGGCTCATACCATTCGAGCACGAACTCGCAACTGGCGCACTGCACTGCCATACTCTGCATCGCGGGCGGTGTGGGGATCACAGCAGTGCTGCCGTATCTGCGCAAGGTCCGTTCGCCGCGCCGGGGACAGCTGTACTGGGCTACGCGGAAGGCCGGTCTGGTCAACGCGCTCAAGCCAGAACTCGACAGCCTCCGGGACAGCGTGCACGTGGAGACGGGAGTCGGCAGGCGCTTGGATCTCGATGCGATCTTGCGCAAGGAGCTGACCTGGTCTAATCCCGACGAAGGGCCCCTGGGAATAATCGTTTGTGGGCCTGCGGGGATGGCGGACGATGTACGGCAGAACGCGGCTCGGCTTACTCGTGAAGGTCATACGCGTAGACCTTGGGTGTTGGTAGACGAGGCTTTTAGCTGGTAGAGTAGTGGTTCGGACCGGCATGGAACGCGTACGGTAGTGAGATATGTTAGACTAATAGGCACAAGATGACCCACGCCTATCTTGGCCATATTATCATGCAGTCCCTAGGTCCTCGGGGCTGGTCGGATAGTATGGAATCTCATGGATATTCAACCTATCTCTTTCAAGGCGCGACCGAGGAGGAATAGTTGTGGAATTGGTGCTTAGCCGGTCTGGCTACGAGGCAGAGTTGAAAGCAATGCAACCTGAACTACTACGATGTCCGAGAGGGCTTACTCTCTCATTTCAACTTTTGCCTTCAAAAACATGATTTTGCACCTCACTAGGGTATCTGCCAGATATAGGGAACATCAGTTGTGTTCTGTATTTAGCTAATTGCGCAGCTTCTTTGCACGCTCACTGCTTTGTGTCGCCGAGTAACGGAACATATATCCTCCGATCAGAGCGTAGCCTCCCTTAGTTAGTATGCTATCCGCCGGAAGGCCACAAGGCGTTAGCTGCAACGACTTTTTAGCGGGTTCTAGGCCTAAAACGGTGAATAAGCGTACTATGGTTGGCTAGAAGGCCCACTAAAAGGTTTCTGCGGAAGCTGATTGGGCTAATGTAGCGAATAAAAAGGAATTGCTACTCTCCTTCAGGAAAGTTGTTGCAGCTAAGGCCTTGTGGCCTTCCGATCAGGCCGAACAAAAACATCCTTGTCTGGTATTCTTTAGCGTCTAGGCTAGCATTATTGCTATATTGACGATTTAGCTAATCCATTTACGATTTTAAATAATTGTTTATTAAAGTTTAGGTATTAACTAACTTGATATTTTTAAATTGAAAAATCAAAGTTTTCTAGATTTAATTGAAGTTAATTAATTATTGTCAGCTAGCCAGGTGTGCTAAAGCACCCTAACTAAAGAAGGCTACGCTCTGATCGGAGGATAATTGTTCCGTTGCTAGGCTAGACAAAAGCAGTGCGCGTGCGAAGCACTTACGCAATTAGCTGAATATAATAATGCAACTGACATCCCCTATATCCGACAATTATAAATACCTAATTACGATGTTTAACTTACCCATACGACGTAGTAATATTGCGTACCGTTAGCGCGCAATCCATCTATTGGCTTTGTTTATGGGGATCTATTTGTACGATGTAGCTAGTCCATGTTAGAAAGCGGTAAATGACGCCCCACCCACACCACCTGTGTACCTATACATGTGTAATCCACCGAGCCTCAAGCCTAATGCTTAGTATGGACTCAACCGGCATTCAACCTATCTTTGACATATTCGCTCCAAATGGATAGTCAAGTGCTAACAAGCAGCTATGATGATGACACCCAATATGCCCCAAACCGTATACCAGCACGGCACACCACAAAGCAGTCTGCGAAGGATACATATTGAACTTAGCTTGTAATTGAGCAACAATCCCTTATTATTCGGCTTGATATTCTCTCAAAGTGGTTGTGGCCTGGCTAGCTTTCGAAGCGTCGCGGCTTCTCGCCGAGATCCACATCTCCTCAATCCCTCGGAACCCGCCTGCTACGCTGAAGGCCTCGATGCCCTCGGCACGGAGTATAGAAGTAGCCAAGCTCGAGGCGTATCCGTCGTAGCAGAGCACAAGAGATGGAAGTGCTCGCCTGCCGATCTCCCCAATCGGTTGTGAGGCCCCATCATCCTCCAGAAGAAGCGCTCTGAGCCCCTTCCATACTTCGTAAACCTTTTCGGGGTGCGCGAAAAGATCGCCAGCAGCGGTTGTCGCCATCAAGCCGGGTAGCGGCAGCGAATAGGATCCAGACATATGGTCACCGCAGAATGACTTGGCGCTGCGTAGGTCAATAATGGGGCCGGATGACACAGTTTCCCGTTGCCCAATTCGTCCACACTTCGCCAGCTGTGGCTTATTATACTGCTTGCCTTTGAAGCAGTTCTTCAGCCAAGACCATGGGTTAGAGGCATTGTGGAATACCTTCTCTTGTGGCACACACGCCGTACACAGCTGCTCACCGATCGGCTTGGGGTTGAACGATTCTCGATTCGACTCCTTCGCGTAATAGTCGGCACCAAACTTCTGGAGGGCTTCTGCCGGCTGGAGGATCCAGCGTTCGTCGTGTTTTTCTTGGTCACAAGAAAGCAGGATCTACTGAATATCAGCCTGGGAGCTGGAACATACCGCACGAAGAATTACGCACCTGATTTTCGATTGGGCCGAATTCATGCTCACCGAGCTTCTGAAAGTAACCATCGAGGTACTGATATGGCAAATCGCTGCAGGTGAAAACACAGTTTACTTCACCCGTCGAATGCTCCGAGAGCTCGCTCAGTCGTCCCCCTTTCTTCATGAGCTCCAGATAGTCCAGCAGGCCCTTCAGCGCCTCGCCCGAAGACGGCCCAGCGATTATTCCTTCGCGAGAGAGCAGCATAGACATCCGGTAGGAATCCACAGAAGAGACCTCGAGCTGGGCGTCTACTGTGCCCTTCCAGGGGAAGCCGCAGGTGTGAAATCCGTGGAAGTGTCTCGGGCCCGGGGTCGGGTCTCCGAAGACGTTGAAGACGCTGGTTAGTGCAATACAAAGGTTAGTCAAAGCTATTATTGCCAAATGTGGGCCAGAGACCAGACACTAACCCTATCACCTTGACAGATGGTTTTTGAGACTTGAGGTAGGCCCCAGCACCTGTGATGCAGCCTAATGAAGCACCAGCGTTAGTTGAATTCCTGCGCGGCACTGTATGAAGTGTGTATGTCTCCTGCACTCGCCTCCTGTGCCCACTGTCGTAGAAAAGACCCTGATCTCCGGCAGTTGTTTTAGAATCTGAGGTCCCGTCCACCGCTCGTGAGACTTCCAGTTCTACACAAAGTTCAGTGAGTCACGACTTCACATCATAAGGGGGCTTCGGAATTTATACGTTCTCATTGTCATATTGCCCCAGGTAAATCGTGTTCTCGTCCTCAGCCGCGAGTCGTCTCAGTCTGCTCATGATTCCGTGAGGATTAGTGGGCTCCTGCTGAGCCAAACCACCATAAAGGGACCTAGGTAACGGGGGAACGTCAATCCGCAGCACGCCACAAAAACTATACCCCGGGTTGAACGGGGTCCGGTACACAGAGACTCACACCCTTAGACCGAAGAAGCGCAGAAGCCTAAGCGAGTCCGGATGCTTCTTGTTAGTGACATAGGCGGTAACATCTTCATTCCCCCAAAGGACACGAGAGAGGATGCCCAGAGACAGAACTGTAGATCCCGAACTCGCTTCGACAATCTTTTTCTCGGATGCCCCGTCTTGGGAAAGAAGCATTCCAAGGGCTGTATGCAATCTAGTCAGCCGATTGGATCAGTGAAGCTGGAAGAGAGTCCTAGCTTTGGAGGCAAAGTTATGTTATCTATACCGGGTAGAGACTTCACATTGTGTGCAGGCAGGGCGGTAAGGAGCTTCGCGTAGATCCGAACTCCATCACGGCGAAAGGGATTCAGACGATCAGGTATTTCAACAAGCGGGAGAGGAGGGTTGTTATCTGGATTGAAATAATCCTTGACCGCGTCCGACCCGCGAAATACGTTTAGATGTGTCATATCTGGAGCTATCCAAAGCGAGGCCAATAAATTTTGCGAGCCGCACCAGAGGGCCTTGATGGTGCCAGAGGGGTGTTCTACAGTTCACACTCCCTATCTGGGCAGGTGAGTGTTGCGTTAAATATGACGTCGCAAACATGGGCTCGGTCATCACCTACATCGTTCTGGGCGATTCCTGGCCGATTGGACTTCCCGCTGAAAGCTCCTCAAGTCTTCATTCTTGCCTGACTCCTGATCCTGCGTCGTTAAAAGGCCAATAGGTAGGAACTTCTTCCGTTTCCAGTATGCGCGCTCCCTTACGGAGCGACGGCCCAGGGTCAAGGCAGGCATATTATGGAGTCCACGAAAGGGACAAGGGCAACGTTGGAGGTGTCGACTCCATTGGGTCAAAAACCCCTGCATGCCAAGAGAGGGCCATACCTGCACGAATCAGTCTGGGGGGAGTATTTTGCGGGGTACAGTGATGAACGGGAAGACGGTATGAGCAAGTTTGAGAGACATTTTCTGATCGGAGTTGCATGACTATTCCCCCTTTATTCTCGCTTGCCCTTTTAGTACATCAGGTGCATTAAAAGGGGGTAGGACCCACCATCCATGAGAAGTCGGCTTATAATCATTCTGTAACGTCGAGACTTTTACATGCTCAAATAAATCAATGACCACGATCGCGAGGCGCAACGTCTGGGAAGTCCTAGCGGGGTATTCCTGTAATTGACTTTATTTCTGGGATGCAGCCTTGGCACATCCAATACCTTACCTGTCACTGCCTTTGCGACTAGCAGCCATGGGCTCAGTAGCGACCTCTCCAGGTGGCCATTCTGAAGGGGTTACGGTACGCATTGGAAAGAGATCATGTTGGTGTTTCTTGTCCTTATATGGTACGTTCTTTGCCTGTCTAACTTACGGCAACTAGTACGGATTCAGACGCTTCAGCAGCGTTCATTGACCAACCCTTCTGGCCCCAGGTATTGGTGCCTTGATTTAGAAGTGGGCTTGATAGGTGAAGGTCTCATTGTGGCAGAACCTGAGGATCTCAATCATGGACAAGAGGATAGGGCAGTGCCTGCTCACGTAGCTCTCCTCCAAGATGCCGTTACACTCCTATCCCGTGTTGGTCGGTCCAATCCTACCACAGTCATCAGAATCGTATACGCATGTGACCAAGGCTTCGTAGTGAGATGCGATTTTCTGGAGCGCAGACTAGAAGGGTGCGAGATTGTCAGCTCTGTGAAGTCTTTCCTAGGCCCCTTGGCTGAGGTGAGCGCCGACCCCATTCGAGATCCCTCATACAATAATACCTGCCCGGATGACCTCCTTAACTGGATGGCGCGAGGAGTAGGAGGTATTATCGTACGCCCTAATGCGGTCGAACACCCAGAGGCGGCGCCAGGGTGCCTTGATGTTGAAATGCAGAAGCGTCTAAGCTTTCCGTGGCTCGTCAGTCGGCCGCTGTCACGCCAAAGAGTCTTCTGGGTGCAGGGAAGGCAGAATATCGAAGGGAGCCGCCGGGCTTACGAAGCCGCTTGGGCGTTGGGCATTGACGTTGTCGTACTCGACCAGCCCGGTCACTGGCTCGAGGACCAGAGCGGCCCTTACGCGTATCTTAGAGAAGCTTTCATCCCAGTCAGTATCGACGTCGATGACGGCTTCATTCAGCGTATAGTGGATGCTGTGAAATCCTACCCGCGACATGTCGACGGCATCGTATCTATCAGCGACGCACGATTGCCGGGCGTTGCTCGCGCCTGTGAGATACTTGGCCTACCTACATCGCCATCGGCTGCGTATGCGATCGCAGGCGACAAAGGCGCGACTCGTCTCCTAGAGGAACCCAATGGCCGGAACCAATTGGTAATCAGCAGCCCTGTCGAGCTGGGCTCAGTATTGGAGCAGTCGAAAATTCAATTTAGCTACCCGCTGATTGTAAAGCCTATCACGGGCTGGAACAGCGACTGCGTCGCCAAGTGCAGCGACGAGGCCGAACTCCGCGCCGCCGTCCTTCGTGCATCGTCTCGGCATGCCAACTCACCGAACCGAAGCACAGGGGTGGTCATTGAACCATACATCGACGGCCCCGAAGTCGATGCCAACTTCATACTCCTCAACGGCGAGGTCCTATTCTGCGACATTACGGATGACTTCCCTTGCACTGGCGACTTGGCCGGCGACGGACCCCAGCCCGCCGCAAACTTCATGGAAACGCTCATGGATGTCCCTTCGGCGCTGCCGGAAGCCGAAAAGGCCATGATGAGAGATTCACTCCGACAGAGCATTCTTCGGCAGGGCTTTCAGTCGGGCGTCTTCCACTGTGAAGCGCGTGTGCGACATTCGAACGCTTTTTATGCTCCGAGGGCGGACAACGGCATTCTCGATTTGCACGTCACAGAGAAAAAGGAAATGGTGGCGACCGAGGAGCCCTCATGCTACTTGCACGAAATCAATGCCAGGCCGCCGGGCTATATCAACACAGTTGCTGCGATGCTCGCGTATGGCGTAGACTACTACGCCATCAGGTTACTCTTGAGCTTGGGCGCGCAGGAGGACGACCGCGTAAGGTCGTTAACGCACCCTTTCCTGGGAGGCGAGCCGCAGTACACTTTGGGTATCACCGTGCTACAGCCGACTCGTGCTGGTATCATGGCTTCTGAAGATGCCGTTCTCGAGATGATGGACAACTACCCATCGATGCGGGGGTTCATTGTCGATTATCAGACCTGCAAAAGGAAAGGAGATATGGTACAAGGACCCGACTCTGGCGAACTGTGGTGTGTCGCCTATGTCACGGTTGCCTCTAGGAGAGGTAGAAAGGAATGCTTAGAGATGGCACAATGGGTTCGAGAGCATTTTACATATAAGCTAGAGGGAGAATGAATTATGGCAAGGCTCTTGAGGTACACATAACTTACCTCACTTAAGTCAGGCCCCATTTTTGAGGTTAGGGCTGCGCCGCAGGTGTAGCTGTGGCTAACGCTTTCCATCACAATATATCTGCAAGGGTCTAATGTATTAACTAAACTTTTTTAAGAAGACTTTCCACAAAAATAACAAAACCTCAAAAATAAAGCCTAACTTCAAATTGTAATTTTTTCGTTCTGTTTTCCGTAGCTTTATACAAATGGTTAGAAATTATCAAAACAAAAATATTAAATATAGCTTTAATTTCATATTACCTTTTTTATAGCTGCGAAAATTCTATATAAAATCAAAATTTGTATTTTTTTAATATACGTTTGGTTTTAATTAAAACAAACTATGTATTATAAACTTAAATAAATAATTAAAACCTTTATTTTACGTAATATTTCATATAAGCTTTCCGTTTATATAAACTTACCGTTCATTTTTTAAATCATTTTAACTTTTCAAGTTAAATTATTTATTTTTTAACAATTACAACATGAAACGGCTTATAAAAGAAACGAGGATTAATTTAGCTATCTAGGTTTTAGAAAAAATTTAAAATTTAGTTATAAATGTTTTTATGCGATATATGGCGTTTCCGAAATTACTTTAAGAACCCGATATAACGGTATAGCTTTCCGAACCGATATTATTCCTTATTTGCGAAAATTAACGCCGACTAAAAAGAAATCGATCGTTAACCAAATGCTTAACCTAGATCCACAAATATTTCCTATCTGGCTTTAACATATTAAAAATATAGCAAATTTATTATTTACCTAATACGTTATAATACGCGTCGGAATTAACTAAACGATAAATCTTATTCGAAAATGAAAAAAGTTTAAAACACGTTTAAATAAAAAAATTAATTATTAAAAAGTATTATACGAAAATCCGGAAATATTTCGTAAATAATTTAAATTTGTTCGGGTTATAACTGCAAAATATAATACCGAAAAAAAAGATATTTATAATTTTAATAAAACGAACTTTTTAATAAAGCTTTTAATAACATACGGGATAGTAATTATAAAGGCCGAAAAACGTAAAAGATTTAAATAAACTTAACAAAATAATCGGAAATAAATTACAATTATATAAGTTGTTAATTTATAAAGTTAAATTATATTGCTATTTATTATTTTAACAGGAAAGATTTATATTAATTTTTAATATCGCGATACTTTATTATACTTTAAATGAACAGGTAAAATTGATTATAATAATGAAATAATAAACGAATTACATTTAAAATAAATTTAATATTTCGATAAATATACTTAAACATAAATAACAAAACGAAACGTTTTTTTATTTTTAACGGTTACGAAAGTTATTATTCGATAAAATTCGAAAGGTATGACGCAAATAACGATATTATTGCGTTTTGTATACTTTTCTATTTTTTTATCGGTTTAATTTTTTTAATATATTTTATTTTTCCCTTTTAAAACGTACTTATACGCTTTATATCGAACATTTAATACGACTTATTATATTTATATCGTAAAAAAAAGATTTTCTTGCCGGTTTTATGCAAGGTCAAGTGCTATTAGGTATCTAGCTATGTACAAGCTGACCGCTTACTATATACATACACGACTGGTTACACGATGCGACCGGGGAGCACCCCCTAAAAACCGTACCCACAGGCGGGCCGGATGAAAAAACCGTATAGGAATCTTGAACACGATGACAAATCAATGGGTGTACACGATGGTTCTTGATTAGATGCTAGAGCTTAGACGCCGGTTTTATAACGCGTTTAAAATTGTTATAACGTTCGATAATATTAAATCCGGCTTTACCAAAACTGAACTTATTCCATTCGATTTTAATGACGTTTTTTCCGATTTGGAAATTCTTTAACTGAACTTACGCCGACCGTTTCGCCGTTTATTTCCGCCGGTTCCATTTTTTCCTTATCTTTGAAAATATTTCGAAATATACAAGAAATAAAAAAATAAAAACGATGTGTACAGAAAAAAATTAAAGATTATTGGAGAAGTTCGTTAATAAAGATAATTAAATCGGTTAATCTTTAACAAAAAGTAACTTATTATTTTTATACAAAAACGTGCTTTTTAAAAAAGAAACCGCGAAATTACGCGAAACTAATTATTTTCTTAATAAACGCTAAAGAAATTAAAATAACCGTTTTTTAGAAAAGGAACATTTATTATACAAAAAGAACAGGTTTTTCTGGCCAAAGAAAAGGTAATAAAAAATATAACTAATAACGGCTAAAAGTAATCGTTGTAAAAAGATTAAAACGAAAAAACAGAAATGTAACGTTTGCAGTAAACCCGGATATAATACGCGTACTTATAAAAAAGCTATAAATACGTTTAATAACAAAACATCCTATTACTTTAAATTGATTTATTGCGTTATAATAAATTAAATTAGGTTTGTTATTATAAAGTGCTAAAAAACGAGCGGTAAGCTTATGTAAGCGGTGAGCTTATATAAAACGTTATGTTAAAATTATATACCTTTTTTCCGTTAATATAATAATAACATAACTTTATAATTAAAACAATAATATATAAGGCTTAAAATTACTTATTACAAACCTTGAAATCCTTTTTTAAACAAGTCAAATACGGATAAAGTATTTAAACGTTTAAGGTAAATACTTTAATTTTTCGAATATTCAAGTTTTTTAAACGAAACGTTTATATTTATTAGATAAATTCACCGGTTTTTTTGCCGATATAGATATAACTAATTAATACGTTAACGTACTACATAAGCTTGTCGCGCGTTTTCTAATATCTCGCAATAAGTAATTTAAATAACTTAACTATAACGTAATAAATCCATTCTAATTTACGGACGGTATTCTCTATCGTTAACCGCATTTACAGTTTTAAAACAAAAATACGTATTATAATAAAGCTTGCCGTAAACGCATATTTCTATTTCTCCCTTTTAAATCTATTACGACTAATTACTTTTTAACGCGTTTAAATCAATATTATCCCTATTTCGAAAGTACTGAAGCCGACCGATAGGAAAACGATTACTGACCGAATTCCTAATATATATACGCGAACGTTTTTTGTCCGGCTTTAATACGTAGAAGATATTTGTAAAATACATTATATCGGAAAAATATACGGCGCGTAATTAAGCTATAGGGCAAGGCTAGGGCTTGTTATGGGGTACGTTCTAGGACGCGTCGTAAGGTAGGTCGCGGTATCACAGGATTTGTCGGAATAACAATTGGATTTTGCCTGTTTCAACTATTAAAATAAACGTTTCTAATGAAGAAAATTACTTATTATACGAGATAAATAAGTTCATTTAACCGACAGAAAAGGTAGTGGTAAAAAACTATTATTAATAGTTATTATAAGTAATAAATTATAAGATAGTTAAAAGAAATAACAATATATTTCCGCAACAAGCTATAACGACTAAAGGGGTTCCCAATTATTAAGCATTAAAAGTACGGTTTATGTTAGCAGATAAATCGTAAACATTAAGCAATAAGGTTTTTCTATTACGTTTGATAATAACAAAGTGCGTTTTACGTAATTAAATATTATTACAAATTATTATTTCTAAGTTTAGAAAATAAATAACGATTATAGCTATATATTTAAATCGTATTATGGATAGCTATATACCGTTATTTATCGTTATACCGTATAACTAAATAACGATATCTTGGTATTTAGCATTATATTACTTTATTACATTCCGCGTTATTTTAACATTTAACGTTATTTCGAACCGTAACGTGGGTTTTTTTAATTATCTATAACGTAATTACGACCGTTTTTTTAAATCGCCGAAACGTCCGAAACGTAAGTCGTAACACGATTTCCCTTTTCTTAAAATTTTCGTCCTCGAAGATATATCTGTAATTCTGTAATAATTTTCTTTTTCTTTTTTTTCGTAATTATTCTATAATAACGAATCGTTTAGTTAAGTCTTGTAAGCGTACTGTTATAGCCCAGCAAGGCTTGGCCTTTCCAAACGATCGGAAACTGCAAAAAGATAAACTCCGACCCTAAATTCGGGTTACGTAACTTGTGATTACGGTAAGTCCAGTAATTAAGAATAATTACAAGTAGGTTAATCACTGGTAATTACTGCAACGACAGTAATTAAAAGTAATTAAAAGTAATTACTATAAATTAGCAGAAAGGATATATACGTTCGTTACTTCTTATAGTTTTAAATAATACCAGATTATAATATAACTTAGTTACTTAAATTACTTTTAGTTATTTGTTATTACCAAACATAACTAATTTATTTTTTATTGCTTAATTTCCTATAATACTATTACCAACATAAACCCGTACGATTAAGTTTAATAATTAATTAATTAACTTAGCCGTTATACGTTATAAACTTTTATTCAGTAATACAGTCAAACTTTAAGCAATATTTAAATCGCCATCATGTCGACTAATACACAAACAACTATTACCCCGGAACTTACGGTTTAATAATTTCAAAACAAAATTAAGAAACTTAAGGCCATTATTTAGCAATTTACCAACGAGGTAATAATTCAGCAAACGGGTCCTTACAAAATAAAGCCTAAAAAACTACAGCTTTACAATAAAAAAAAACATCCAAAGTTTCTTAACCCAGGCTCGAATTTACCTTCGTTTTGAAAAGCTTACTAATCCAACTAATCAAATCCTTACTGTCGCCGCTTATTTAAAAAGAAATACCCTTAACTAATTCGAACTTACCATAAGGGACTTTTTAAAAAACAGAAAATCTAATCAAAAAAAGCTACTTAAAAAATCTTTTCCAATTATATTAACTTTAAAAACAACTTAAAAGCAATTTTAAAAATCCGGACAAAAAACGGGTTGCGGCCTAGAAAATTCTCCAACTGCGCTAAAAAAAAACCGGCTTTTACGTACATTATGGAATTCAAAAATTTCATGGCGAAAACAAGATAAACAGAAAAAAAAATAACACTTTAATCGATATATTTTATAAAAAATTAAAAAAAAAACGTTAAAAACGAAATCATCAAACTCCCACGACCTATAATACTCGACAAGTACATTATAAAAACAGTAAAAATCGACAATCGGCAGTTCGAAAAACGACAAAAAAAAAGAAAACACTTTATTCCACGAATTAAATACTTTAAAACCAATTAAAAAAAAAAAGGCGCGAAATACCTTTTACCTCCTATAAAACAGCTCCAGAACCCATAAAACTTGGCATTACTTAACGACAGGATATAAACCAGGTACAATATTACAATTACAGCAAAATAGAACATATTATCAAACAATACAAATTACCGGCAAAAACCGACAAAAAAATACATTAAGTCCCAATACCCGAAAAACCTCCAAAAAGTCGGAACGACAATAGACCAATTAACATGGTTCGTATTCGCCACAACGACAAACAAAAAAGAAATTCGACAAAAACTAAAAACGGCTAAGGCCTTTTCACAGGCAGCAATTAAACGACAGGTTCAGGAAACTCGACATACGAACCTCCATCCCGTTAACTATAACCAATCTCAGTACCCTATCCACGCAGAAAAAAAGCAACGGATTCATAAACGAATTACCCGCATATAGGAAAAAAGCTTTAACTTCTATACCCGGACTAAATACAATCAAAAAAACCAACAGTAATATCGAAATTGCAAACCTCCACTACCCAGGAGAAGGTCGACGATGCAGCACCTATATTAACATGGCCCGAAGGCAAAGGATGCCCCTAAAAGGACCCCACGTGCTATTTCGGATAATGCGACCATCAGACCCAAAAAAAACTGATTCAAAGGTCTGTTAACAAGCATTGTCAAAAGGCCATTACCGAGATCCAGTTACAGCTAGCCTTTAAGATGGATCCTCGAAAACGAAGGGCACTACGGGAAAAACTAGCAGAATTCGCCAGTCAAAGCCAACCAGCCCCTTATATGGGATGGGAAGTTATGGAAAAACTAAAAAATAACATTTATGAAATTTCAGGCTAACTATACCAGCAAAAAAAAAAAATTCTCTAACTTAAAACTTAACTGCGCCGCCAGGAAAGCCAGATGAAGCAAATTTAAAAGATATATGGATAATTTACCAAACAAATCCAATATCTTACAAAATCCCCCCCAAAAAACGCCACTTATAAAAAAACCTTAGGATAACGCAAGCCGGGAATAGCAAAAATTCCCTAAAATAACTTTAAATACGATAACAAAAACTAATAACGACCTTATCACCCTAAAAATACGAATTAAAACATATTAGTATACCGCAATATTAAACTGCAAAACTTTAGGTACTAACTACATTACCCCGAAATTAATAAATTAACTTAAATTACTATAAAAAAATAAAAAAAACCCTTACATCGCCGAAAACGCCGAAAATCAGGCATTTACTTACGATAACGGAAAAATCGTACGTAAAATTAATTACCTCGAGATTTTTATCTAAGGACAAATCCAAATAATTAACTTCGACATCGTTCCGTTAAAAAATTAGGACATAATCTTAAAAAAACCATAGTTATATTAATATAACCCCTTAATCAATTAAAATACTGGCCAGATAAAATTCGTTTTATATCCTATCAACAAGCAAAAAAAACAAACGAAATTGCCATACTTAATTAACCACAGGAAAAATAACAAATACAGGCATAAAAACATAACAAATATTTTACCACCTAAAAAAACACGACAAAAAAAAAAGGCATAACAGACGTATTCGACGCATCATAACCACGATTCGGACACAGCTTTACAACATAAACGAAATTCTAAAACATCTGCCCGAAAAACCAGAAAAAAAAACATAACTAATATATTAGCATAATATCGCAAATATAAACAATTATTTCAAAAAGAACTTAACACAAAACTACCAAAACACAGTAAATAAAACTATAAAATAATCCTTAAAAAAAGCACCTTATTTAAATTTTATCCCATTTACAATTTAAACGAAACAAAGCTTCACACCCTACGAACGTATCTGGAAAATAAATTTTAAAAAAGATAAATTCGGCAATTTATATTTTCAACCGGATATCCCATATTTTTCGTACTAAAAAAAAATAACAAGCTACGATTAATAGTAAATTATCGACACCTTAATAACATCACTGTCAAAAATAAAACACCCTTATTATTAATTACCGAAATAAAAATTCGCCTATAAGAAATTAAATAATTTACCGTTCTAAACCTTAAAAATAAAAACAATCTAATTCGAATCAAGCTAGGATATAAATAAAAAACGGTTTTCAAAACGAAATACGGACTGTATAAATATTTGGTTATACCAATAAAACTTACGAACGTACCAGCAACCTTTCAGCAAATAATTAACCACGTATTTCGAAAATACCTGGATATTTTCGTTATGTACTATTTAAATAACATTTTAATCTTTTCAAAATCAAAAAGAATATATACAAAATACGTTCATTAAGTTTTTTAAACGTTACAGAACGCCAATTTATTAATCAACGCAAAAAAAAAAATTCAATTCCACATACAAAAAATGGAATATCTGGAATATATCATTACCCCAGAACATATTAAAATAAACCCTAAAAAATAACAACAGTTACCGAATAACCTATACCCATTACCATTACAAAAATACAGGCATTTATCGAATTCGCCAACTACTACAGAAAGTTCATTAAACACTTCAGCAAAATTACGACACCTCTATCCAATCTTACCAAAAAAAAAAAAAAAAAAAAAAAAAAAAAAAACGAATTCCAGTAAACGACAAAAACAAAAAAAACTTTCCAATAAATTAAAAATGCGATCACTAATAAATCAATATTAATTATGTACGATCCAAAACGCCTAGTCGAACTAAAAACCGATTCCTCGGATTATGCATTAAGCGTAATAATTAAATACCGAAATAATCAAAAAATACTTGACCCGATTATCTTTTATTCCTACAAATTAAAAAAAACAAAATTAAATTATGCCATTTCCGATAAAAAATTTATAACTATCATTAAAGCTTTTCGAAAATTCAGATATATACTTAAAAGAAACCTTTACCAAGCTAAAGTCTACACCGATTACAAAAACTTTACCTACTTTACTACTACACGAAAACTTACAAAACGACAGCTACGTTACGTAAAAAAGCTAACGGAATACAACTTCGTTATTATTTATTAAAAAAGCTCTAAAAATAACAAAGCAAATACCCTTAACAAACGACCTAATCTAAAAAAAAATAATTAAGGTCAATTATAGGATTTTCGATATTACCCTGAAAAAATACATGAAATCACGACAAATTATAACGATCAGAACAATACCCCCCGATCTATATCAAAAAATCCAACAATAAAACGACAGCTTACCCGACAATTAAAAAACAAACAAAATTTAAGTACCAAAAAAATATCAACAGGACTTAATATGGGATATACATTAACATCCACTTTATGGATATCCAGGAATCCATAAAACCCTAAAACGGTTATAACGTACTTATTACTTTCCTAAAATAAAAACAATAATACAAAAAATCAAACGAAAATGCAACATTTACACCAAAGCTAAGGCTTCACGATATAAACCATACGGAAAACTGCAACCACTTCCAGTTTTACAGCAACTATAGAATTCGATTATTATGGATTTTATCACTAAACTTCCATTATCCGAAAACCTAACGACAAGAATATATTACGACAGCATTTTCGTAATCGTTAATCGACTTACGAAATTTTCTTATTTCCTACCTTACAATAAAAATACCGACATAAAATAAATAACATATATTTTTTTTCGACATATCTTTAACGTACATAAATTACTAGCAGAAATTATATCGGATAAAAGCACTATATTCACTTTTAAATTCTAACAAGGCCTTATAACATAAATTAACCTAAATTATAAATTATTTAACATATTCAAACTCGAAACAAATAAACAAGCAAAACGGTTAAATCAAACTTTTAAAACTTATTTACGATACTATATCAATTACGAACAAAATAATTAAATTAAAAACTACCAATAACCCAATTAACTTATAATACTAGCTACCAAAAAAACATTAAAATAACCCCAACAAACGTTAATTTCGGATTTATACCAAAAATCTACAAGGAAATACGTAATAACGGCCTAATTAATATTAAAGCCATTTTAACATCAAAACAACTTAAACAATTATACGCAAAAATAAAAACAGAACTTAAATTTATACGCAATTAAATAAAAAAGTATTACAACCAGAAAAAATTAAAAAAACCAACCTTTTCGAAAAGAAATATAATTTATCTAGCTACTAAAAATATTAAAACCAAACGCCTGAATCAAAAGCTTAATTTTAAATACATGGGCCCATACAAAGTCGCCAAGAAAAATTTAAAAAATAATTACGAATTAAAGCTATTTCCGAAAGTTAAACTTTATCTAGTTTTTTATATTTCCTTATTTAAGTTAATAACAAACACTATCAAAATTAACATAAGATACAAAAATAAAACGGAAAAAAATACATTAATATATAAGGTGGAAAAAATTCTAAACATACGTAAAAAGAATAAACTTACCCAATATCTTATCAAATAAAAAAAAAACACCCGGATTTCGAAAATACCTAAAAACCCGCCAAAAATTTCATAAACGCCCAATATTTTCTAAAAGATTTTTACCAGCAACGCCGGGGTCACCGGCCATAATACCCCAATCGATATTATTAATAATAAACCAATTAATATTTTCGATACTTAACTAATCTACCAAACCAAAAACCTATATTAACGTAATAACACTAACTTCCAAACCTACCTATTCCCGTTTTTCCTTTTCTTCCAACTCGTTTAATAACTGCAAACCACGTTAAACTATAATAATACCTTTCGAACGCGCCAAAGCCTTTTCTTTATATAACCGAATTAAACAAGCCAAAACCTTATTTATTTCCTTTTGATATCGCCGTTGTATTTTTAAATAACGCCGTTAAAACTCCAAAAACGTTCTTCCGCAAACCCTTCCTTTCGTTCGAAGTATTAATATTTACGACAAATATTTTACAGGAACGATACCGATATGCCGGTACTATCGCAAAAACAACCTCGAGAAACACATTCCTTACATCGCGACATATTCTTTATTATCTTATATTTTAATCTTTTTAAAACACACCAAAAACAAAACATAACTTCAAAACCAAAATCGTCAAAAATTTCCACAAATTTAGCACGACGAACGGTAAAAAAAACGTGGCTTACGGCAAATCCTGTTTTTTCGATTAAACACATTAATCACTAAACAAAATCATAGTAAAAAAAAGGAAATTACCTACCAAAAATTACAAACAAACAAATTAATTTTTAAAAGCAAAAATCTAAAAAAAAAATTCGTATTATAACTTAGCAAAGCTTGGCCTTTCCAAACGATCGGAAACTGCAAAAAAACAAACTCCAACTTTAAGCTCGGGTTACATAACTTATAATTACGGTAAATCCAGTAATCAAAAATAATCATAAGTAGGTTAATTACTAATAATTACCATAACAATAATAATCAAACATAATCAAAAATAATCATTATAAATTAACAAAGAGAATATATACGTTCGTTACTTTCCATAATTTTAAATAATACCAGCTTATAATACAACTTAATTACTCAAATTACCCTTAATTATCTGCTATTACTAAATGTAACTAGTTTACTTTTTATTGTTTAATTTCCTACAGTACCACTGCTAACATAAACCCGTACGACTAGGTTTAATAGTTGGTTAACTAGCCCAGCCGTCATACGTATTTATAAAAATAAACGTATCAAGTTTGTTTTTTACATTAATTAATCCGGCTTCGAAGATATGTTTTATTCTTTTTGTTTTCGTAATTATACAATATATATTATAACCGAAACTTTTTTTTTGTTATAAGAATTATACTTTTTACTAACGTATTTATAATAAATCGGCATACCCGTTTCTTTTTTACGTAACATTATTCGAAAATCCGAACGCTTAAAACATAAGGAAATTTATACTAAATAATAATTCTCGCGTTTTTAGCAAAATATAAACGAAGTTATAAACCGTTTTTAACGCTTAAAACGTCAACAAAAATAACTTCGCATACAAAATGTTGAAATGGTTTATCGTAACTTACAATTACTAAACGAACTGGAAAAATAAGAAAAGCAAAAATAAAAACGTACGGAATCGAATACGTTTATATCCGTCTTAACGTTAATTCCGGTTCTGGATTAATCGATTGTCGAAAACACCGAATAACCGTTTATTAATTAATTTAACTAAGATTTATTAATTAACGCTTTCGGCACTATTAATAAAAGTTCTGTAATAATTACTAAGCGTTTATAAAGTACTTAACAAATTCCTATATATTTTTCGACTTTAAGTAATTTTTCTATTTAACGCTATAATAAGTAAATCCGTTTTTATAGTACATCCAGTACTTTTTCAATTTCATAAATTACCATATTCCTTTGGATTTCTTTATTGAATCCCGTATTAACTTTTATACTGTTTATGATTAATTCGACCAGAGAAACGTAAAAGATTAAATATATCCTGACTTTAAAACATAACTTTAATTCGTAATTATTTTTTACGGTTTTTCTGATAGTTTTATATGGACTAATATATTTGTAATCCAGCTTTTAACTCGGGCATTTATTCTAGATGTTTTTTATAACAAAGTAAACTATTCTTCGCTTTTGAAAAATTAATCTTTTTAATCTTTTCCGGTTATAATATTTCTGTATTTATTAACGTACGAATTCCAATTTTTTTTTTCGATATATAACTGCTTAAATACTTTTGTTATAAAGATAATTCTTACGTTAGCCGGTTTGTTATGTAAGTTTCTATAAATGTTTTGCATAAATTCGAAATTAACGTTTACTGGAATAGTTTTAATACTTTCGTAATAACTTATATTATATTTAAATTACGCAACCGGGAACTTGCTAACCTAATCGTTTTGTTCGTAATTAATATAATATCGGAAATAAACTTCCAGTATTTGGTTTATTTTCTTTATTTATCTATCTATCTGGAATTTAAAAGCACTTAACAGTTAATAATTTAACCCGAACTATATTATTAAGCCTTACTAAAATTTTGATGTAAAGGTAATTCCTTTATCCGAAATAATTTTTATAAGTAATCCGTATATAACATACCAGACAAGCGAGCTGTACAGATAAGCGAGCTGTACACTTTTTGGCATTCTACGACAACAAATTCAAATTAATTAACCACAACACATCAAATCAATTCAAATTAATCGGATTCTTCTTCGCTAGACGTATTTACAACCTTTTTACAAATACGCGCATTATGTCCGGGCTTGCCGTAGACGCCATACTTCCGTTTCTTGGTTTCAACCCTTTTGCGACGACCCCCTCCAGCTGCTGTTAGCTGTATTTTTTCACCACCCCTTTTTTTTAGGCCAAAAAAGCTTGTCCTTTTTATATAATAAGTATTCCTCCTTTTTAAAAACATTTATTTTTGGTCCTCCGACGTTTACTTAAGGTATGGTTCGTTTCGCGTAATTAGGCAGCTTCTTCCCGAAAAAAAGCAATTTCGTACAAAAATAACAAGTTACTTTTTGTTAAAAAATTAGCCGATTTAACAACCCTTAACGAATTACCTTCATTTCCAATCTTTTTTTGCAAGTAACGTCCTTACCTCGTTACTTTTTTAATATTCCTAAAAGTCTTCGCAGGCGGGGAACGAATGGAACCGGCAGGGGTCAGCGGGGAGACGGTCGGCGTAGGTATAACTAGAAAAACCTCCAATTCGGAAAAAACATTATTGGGATCGAATAAAACAAGCCCAGTTTTTACGAATCCAGATTTGATATTATCGGACGTTATGGCAGCTTGGAACGCGTCGTAAAAGCCGGCAAGGAAATCTTTTTTGGCAATATAGGTATAATAACGTCGCATTAAGTTTTCGATATACCGCGAATAAACGCGTTTTAAAATAGAAAAATAAGATACGTTAAAAAATTAAAACCGATACGAAAAATGCGCGGGCATATAAAGCGTAATAATATTATAATTAACGCAGTATTTTTCGAATTCTATCGAATAATAACTTTCGTAGCCGTCGAAGATAAAAAAACGTTTCGAACCTTTCGTACGTATCCGAGTATATTTATTAAAATGCTAGATCTATTTTAAACCTAATTTATTTATTATCCAGTTATTATTACTTAATATAATTCCTTAATCGGCTGCTAATAATAGATTATTGCAGTATTAGGTTCCAAGGTAATTTTCCCCGGTTATAATAATAAATGGCGGTATAACTTAACCTTAGAAATTAACAGTTTAAATAACTATAACCCATTTTTTATTTCCTTATTACGTTTATTTAGGTTTTCCACGTTTTTCGGTACTGGTAATTATTATGCCCGTTACCATAAAAAGCTTTATTAAAAATCCAGTTTCGTCGAAATTGTAAATATCCTTTTCTGCAATGCCGTATTTCGCAATTGTGGCCCGAATAAGCTCGAATTACTTAATAAACGTTTCTGGATTTTCGCATAGAACTCGTTAATAATCAATTTTTCGATTTAAACGCGTTTGGAGTTTTTCTTGCCGTTTAACAAAGTTTGACGCCCATTTAACTCCAACGCGTTCTGTAACGCGTTAAGCAAGCAATATATTGGCCATATTTTTAACGTACTAAAGCCGGACAGGAAACGTTCGCGTATCTAAGTTAAAGATTCGGTCGATAATCGATTTTTTTTCGGTCGGCGTTAATTTTCGTAAATTAGGAACGGTATCGAATTGGGCGCGTTTGCCGTTAATTCGCGTTCCTAAGGTAGTAAATGGAACGTCATAAATAGAACTTAGCTTTTTATAACTAAGCGTTAGGTTTTTCTTTTTAGCCTAAACGGCTAGGTTTATTTTCGTTTCTTTTGTAAGTTGTTCCATATTGTGGTTGTTAAGAAATAAGTGATTAAAGTTGAACAGTAAGAATGGTAAAAAAAGTGTACAGCTCGTTTGTTTGTACAGCTCGCTTGTTTGAGACGTTATTAATAATATATTTAAAAAAGATATATGTTATTTATTCGGTATTTATATTCTTATTATGTAGGAAAAAATAAAAAAAACCTTATAAATCAGATTATAATTACAAATATGCTATCGTAATATACTTTTATAGTAGGGTTTTTTTAAAAATGGTAACTTTGTAATAAAATCGAATATAATTAAATCCCATAGCCTTTTTACGACTAATAAAAACTGTAATTTTCTATAAAATCGGTATTGTCATAACTTAACTTTGTTGCATATATTGCATTATCGTAACGTTTTCTTTTACCTATCTTTTTATGTAAAGGAATATATATATTTCTTATAAACGCTAAAATGTTTTATTCATTCTCAGGTAATCGTAAAACTAATATTTATATATATATCGTATTAATTCTTATCCGTACTTTTCTAATATTTGTTATTTTTTTAGTATTTTTCTACTAATAACCTTTCGTTATATTATTATATTTTTACATCAGAGTTAATGGATTACTGCTATTTAATTATCGTAATGTATCGGATCCTAAAATATCCTTCTAGCGTAACATCGAAAATTATATACTGGACTTTAGTAAGTTTTTTTTCCAAGTCTAGTCATCTACTTATAACATTTACTCTGCTGTTTTCTAAATTCTTTTTATAAATAATAACAAAATTATAACTAACACGTTTTTTTACATAACGTAATTATCGTCCCATTAATTCTTTAATCGTAATAAACCATATAAACTCTATATAATCCGTATAAACCTTAATTTAATATATATTACCACGTAATATATATCTTAACTCCTTAAATATATATACTATAACCATAAATTCTTTATCTAGTATGCTATAATTCAGTTCTATTTGTTTCAACTTATAAAAATAAAATGCGATAAAATATAACACTCCGTTATCGTTTTTATAACCGATAATTACTTTTAAAGCATAATTTAAAATATCGGTCTCGAATTCGATAAATCGTCAGAGATTATATATAATTAATACTAATTACTTCGTAATAACTTCCTTAATTTTCTGAAAAGCTTTTTTTTGTTTTCTCTATTTACTTAAATTGTCGCTTTTTTTGTAAGATTCGTTAATAATATAACAATTCTGCTAAAGCTTCTAAAAAACTTCCTATAATAATTACCCAATCCTAAAAAAGCTTATATTTCATTAATAATAATAAATCTTTTTTATTCCGTACCTCCCGCAATATTTTTAAAATTTATTATAATATAACCTAAAGTAATGATATATCTAAAGTATTTAAGTTTCTATATATAAAACTGGCTTTTTTTGCGTTAACTAAGAGATTAACGTTTTATAAAATCTATAAAGCTGTATAAACATGTTCCTTATATTATTCTTCTATGTCCAAAAAAATCAAAATATTATTAAGGTAATAAATAACGAAAATATCCAAATATTTCGGTAGTACATAATTAATTAATCGTTAAATTGTTACCGAAATACTAATAAGTCCTATTAACATAACCAAATACTCGTATAATCCGGATTTCGTTTTAAATACCGTTTTTCGTATTTTTTTTTATTACGAATAAAATTATATCCGTCTTACAGGTCCAAAGCAATAAACCATTTAACCTGTTACAAGCAATACTTTATCTTTGTTATCAAAGGCAAAAATATACAGTTTTTTAATATGCAAGGCAAAATATAGGTTCAAGCCTGGAAAATAAGGCTGAACCAATATATAAAAATCATTCCACGATAATTTTCCACGACAGATACTATACCCAGTATTTTCGAATACGATAACCTTTTAAATGGTTTTTTACGGTTTGGATAGATTACATACCTTAATCCCATACTTTACTTTAATTCCGAATCGTTACCGATAAGCTTGGGCCCTGGTAAACCTTATGCCTGCTGGCCACGGTTCAGCAAGGTCCTTAACGGCAGAGAATAACTTTGCACGGTAAACCTTAAAGATAAACCTTAAAAATAAACCTTAAAAATTTATAAAAAACTTTACAAGCCTTCGTTAGTTTTACGATTATAAAATCCAACCTAAATCGCTTTTACGGTTAAAAAGGAAATGTCAGTACGATAATTTAAAAAAAAGTACTTAGCACCAAACCACCTTATTAAGCCATCTTTAATTAAGATACAAATCGAAACAATACAACATACCAGGTAACCCCAAGTACCAGATACCCATTATCCGCTACGGGAAGATTTCGACAAAAACCGTCCTTTTCCTAGCCATTTATTCAAAAAATAGTTCCATAATCTAAGGCAATCGACGTTACTGTCGATCTTGAAAACCTTTTTTAAATAAACCGATTGCAGCTTTTAATTTTCGGTTACCGTTTAATTACCGAATATAACAATAACCGATTTTCTAAGTAATAATAGCTTATACGGAATAATTTCATTTCGGCAAAGATATTATTAATAAAGCTAAAAAAAAAACACTAATAATAAATTAGATAATTCCGAAATCCAGTTATTAAAATATTACACGTCGGAAAGTTACAAGCAATAGTTTGCCCGGCTGCTTAAAATGGCGAAAAGCTTCCAGAATTACGAAAAGAATCGGAAATAAGAACTGCGAAACGGAAGGGGGTAATAAAGCTAGGAGTTGAAATAACAATCTATCCTTTTATCCAAGTATATACACGGTTACGTCTTCTCGAAGGAGAACAGTCGTTTAATATAATAATATTTAGATATCGGTAATTTATAATTAATCGTAATTTTCCGTTTTTTTTCAGCATAAAAAAAATAAGATATTTAACGGAAAACGTTAACTAACGTATCTATCCTTTTTAAAATTTATCGTTCAGATATTCTCGTAACATATATAACTTTATTTCGTTTAAATTATAAATAAGGTAAAATTTTAATAATATGCCTTTTTTAAAAACTATTTTATGATCTTATTCGTTATATTTAAGTAACTTCACATCAAGCTTTTTCTTAAATAATTGTTTAAATTTGCAATATTATAATAATACCTTAAGCATATCTTTTTAATCTGGCTTTTCGAGGTAGTTCTCTAAAATCTCGGTTATATTATATAATTATACCCGGATAATACCAATAATATGTCGAATATATTTACTATACATTGTTTCCCTTTTGTGTCTTATTCCTTTAAATAATAAAGTTTCTATCGTATCTTTAGATTTACATTCGCTTCGCTTTCTGGTCCGGTTAAATGTAAAATTCTTTTTAATTTGTCGGTAAAATATACGGCTAATTATCCCTAGCCAGTATTTTAATTAATTAAAGGGTGATAGTAATATAACCAGGGTTTTTTAAAAATTATGTCGTAATTCCTTAATTAAACTATATCAAGTTTAACGGTTTAAATATAGTTTTAACGAAAATCTAAAAATAATTAACTTTTATGCAATTTTCTTATTATCGTAAATAAATACCTAACCTTCGACGTTTTTAACGATATAAAAGTTCTTTTTATTTTTTTATAGCAATTTAAAAGCGTTTACTAACTTTGGTAGTATATAATTAGCGCTTAATGTTGAGTAATTTATTATTACGATATACCAATACGTCCTAATTCATATTCGTAACATAGTAAGGTTATTCGTCGCTTTTATGGCTATACTTAAAGCTATTTTAAAAAGTTCTTGCTGCTATTCCCGGTTTTCGCTATACTAAAGCTTTTTTATAAGTAATGTCTCCTTTTTAAAAACTCGGTTTGTATTATTATTTTTTCAAAACCGATCAATATATTATCAACGTATTTAATAATCCTTTTTAACTTCTTAATTCGTTCTATCAGTTACTTATTAATATTTAATAAATAGACAATCTGTTTGTTTTGCATTTTGATTTATACCTCTATTTATAATATTCGTATTTCGTAATCTTGATTAATGATTTTTTATCCGGCTATTACTTATTTAGCTTACTAATTTATGTCGTACTAAATTAACTTTTCTGCCAGTTTCTAAACTATATCCTTAAGTTTTTATCGTTTTTTAAAGTCCGTTATAAATGCTAAATCAATTTGTAAATTATTAATAATTCGCTGCATTACTTTTATTACCGTATAATACATTAACTTTTCCGAAATCCAATAATTACGTTATTATTAATAACATAAAAGATCGTCCTATAAATAACGTCATCTTTTTAACTAACTACGTCTAGCCGCAAATATATTAATCTCGTTTTATAATGCGAACGTACGAAAGTACAGGTATTATTATTAATTTTAGTCATTTCCTTCGACTTTAATCAAATCAAACTTTTCGTTATACATCTTACGGATACGTCATGCGATATATAGTTATTATTCCCCGTAAATTAAGTAATTACGCCGTACGTAATTTTCAAGTAAATTAACTTATAATATCTAGGTTTTCCAAATAAAAATTTTCCACCTATTTTTAATAATCTTAAATCTACTATCCTAAAACTTATCGTTTTTTTAAGTTTTAAAAGGTTGCTAAATTTGTACTAATTAAGTTTCTCTATTTCGTTTGTTCTACGATTTGTTATTAAATCCCTATCAGTAATAACGCCTTAATCGTTTTTATTCCTTATCGGATCTTTTCGTTTAAACGTAAGCCTTCTTACTGGCAAATCATGGAAATTAATTTTCTTAATCCGTTACCTTATAAAGTTCCTTTAGACGTTAACATTTAACATCGTTCTTTTTAGGGTTTTCTTAATATCTTACATTTATATGCCAAATATCTTTTTTTGCCATAGTTATAACATTAAACTTAACTTACATTTTGTTACTAAATTATTCTTAACTCTATAAGTCCTTGTTATATTCTATAAAATGTAAAAGATATTTTTCGTTACCTTTTTTAATTAAACTTATATTATCTCGTTCGTAAAGTAAACTGTTTTTTATAACGTTATTCGTATTGTCGGGTATCGATTTTAACGGTTTTTATAACGTATTTATTAAAAAGAAAAATTATTTTAATTTAATAATTTCGTTTTTAACATTTTTAAGCCATTATAAAATATATTAGTTAGCTTATTATCTTTATCATTTTTCCAGCTATTTTTAATTATAAAGCTTCGAAATACCATTATATAGTTAGATATTGATCCGGTTTATCGTAAATATAAAGTTTGCTATGTTACTATACGTTCCTAATCGGAATTATCGAAATTTGCTTTAAGTTTATTTTCAAAATTAACGTAATTAATAAATAACAAAACAGTAAACGTAGCTTTATTAACTTTTGCATTTTTTAAATAATCTTTTATTACGCGTTTAAACTAGTTAAAAGTATTTTCTATAAAAAAAACTGTAATGGCAAATGTTCTTTTTATTAAGTTATTAATTGCCGAAAAATGCAAATAGTCTCAAACTTAAATTAAAAAACTTTAAATATTTCCTCTCCCGTCGTACGGCTAAAACTTACTAACCTTAATTCGTAAGATCTACGTACGTATTGTAATTTCCGTAATTATAATAAATTGCTAAATTGTAAACTTTAATTATTTAATCGGATTTTAAAATTACTAGATAATATTATTGTAAGTATTTATTAATATATTATCTGAAATGTTACTTAAGGCTTAACGATTTCTTGAAATAAAAACTTATAACGTATAACGATTAAAGAAATTCTTAACTATTAAACTTTAAACGTATAATTTATATTAACAAATATATCGTAAATATTAAATAATAAAATACGTTTTACGTAATTAAATATTATTATAAATTATTACTTTTAAATCTAGAAAATAAATAACAATCGTAATTATATATCTAAATCGTGTTATAGATAATTATATACCGCCATCTATCGCCATACTACCTTATTACATCCCGCGTTATCTTAGCATCCAGCGCTATTCAGAACCATAACCTGGGTTCTCCAGCTACCTATAACGTAATTACGACCATTTCTTTGAATCGCCGAGACGTCCGAAACGTTAGATCGTAACACAAGTCTTAATATAATATGTGCATTTAATTTAAAACTGCAAATACGGTTAGTAATTAAGAATGCCGTTAATTGGAATGGATTTATTACGTTATGGTTAAGTTATTTGGATTAGTTATTACGAAATGCTAAAAAACGCGCAACGAGCTTATGTACGCAACGAGCTTGTATAGTACGTTAACGTTAAATGTATTATTAATAACTTTACGGAACTTTACGCCGTTAATTTATTCGCTTTATATTAAATGCCATATTTAATAAATAATGCCGTCTTTCGCGAACAAACAAGTAAATACGGTACATAAATTGATATTTGAAAAGCTTAATATTCTTTTTTGTTATTAAGATAAATTCCGGAAAATCTTTAATTATCCAGGTTTCTTTTAATAACGTTTTTAATTATATTTAAATTATATTATTAGTTAAGTTAACCGAAAGATAAGCAATTCTTATATTGGCAATATCATATTTTGCTTTTGTTTTAATATGCGTAAATATGAAAAAGCTTAATCTGGAAATATTCGAACCTGTAATTGCTGAATAATATGATTATAGTATTTATGATTTCAAGTAATTATCGAATAACTAATTTTGAATTATTATCATAGGTCCTGTTTTTAAACAATAATATAGCTTATTTTTTATAAACAAAATCTACTGATTAATAAAGTGGAAAGTTTTTCGGTTTAAACATATTAATATCCGTAATTAGCGTTTTATTTTCTTTGTGTATATATATTGGTTTATATATATAATAACGGCTAATAACGTAAAAAAAAAAGAAAATACGAAATACAACGATTTTAATAAAGTAATTAGTTTAGTCAATTATAGTTATAAAACAAAAGTCCGCTAATTTAATATTAATCGTCCTAAAATCAATAAATTCTTAAAACGAAAAGTTAACGTTGAAATTAAACATATTCAAATTTTTTAATAACTAATGCATTTAAATTATATAATAACACCTTTAAACTTTAATTCGATAATTTACGTCATACTATTAAACTTATCGTTTAAATCAATAATAAGGCGAAAATTATAAATATCCGTAATTACTTTAATAGGACTATGGTAAATCGGAAATATTCGTTATATCTTATAAAAAATATTATTAAGTTTTATAATACCGAAATACTTTACGGGAATTAATTTTACGTATACGCCAAAGTAAAAAAACTTAACGGTCGTATCTATATAGTAATATTTACGATTATCTTTAAATCAAAAATAAATATTACGAATATTAATCAAATAATATAATAAAAGATACCGAAAACCCTTTCGATAAAGAATTTATAATAACAACTTATCTAATCGGTTTGTAATTATAAATAATTAAATAATGATTAATTCTAAATAAATTATATTATTCGTATTATATTAGGCGTTCAATAAGTTTAAACCAATCCGTTTATAACGAAAATGGTTATAATAACGAGAAAGTCTTAGGCCTCATATGTTAAAATGTTTATTATAAAGATTATAACAAATATCGACGTAACATATTCGAAAAAAAAATAAACAATTTATTACGAATAATTCCGATTAGAACGAAATAACTGTCGAATTTTAATCGTAAGGTTTTATTAATTAAAATATTAGCCGTAGAATTTTAAACAAAAGCAATTTTAACTTATGAAATAAAATAAAATAATTCCTTAATAATATACGTTATTTAATGGCAAATACATACGTTAAATAATACTAACGTTTTTAAAAAAGCTTTTTTATTAAACAAGATCGTAATAACTTTATTCCGGTTGAGTTTTATTGTAACTTATATATATTTAACGTATTATACAAACGAGTTGGACATATAAGCGAGCTAGACACTTTTTAGCACCTCGCAACAATTAATCCAAATAACTTAATTACAACGTAATAAATCTATTCCAATTGACGGTATTTTCTATCGCTAACCGTATTTACAGCTTTAGAACAAATGCACGCATTATATCAAAGCTTGTTACGGATGTATATTCCTATTCCGTTTTTTAACCGTTTTATAACCGATTATTTTTAACAGTTATTAACAGGATCTGTTTTGTTACCATCTTTTCTGTTAGTTAATATTTGTTCATCTTGTATAAAAATGTTTTTCTTTACTAGAAATATTTGTTTTATTAATTTTAAATACGTAATATCGAATTGTTGTTTCGATAAGTCCTGTAATACGGCGATATACCTTACGACGCACCTAGAAACGTGCCTTATAACAAACTCTACAGCCTTGCTCTACAGCTTTGTAACGCGCCCTGCAACGCGCCCTGCAGCCTTTTAATACGACGTATTTTGCGAATATCTTCCACGTATTAAAGCCGGACAAAAAACGCTTGGGTATATAGGTTGGGAATTCGGTTAATAATTGTTTTCTTGTCGGTCGGCTTCAGTATTTTCGAAATGCGCGTAATATTAACTTGGATGTGTTGAAAAATAGTCGGTCGTAAGGCGTTTAAAAGGAAGAAATAGCAATATGCATCCGCAACAAGCTTTGATATAATGCGTGTATTTATTTTAAAGCTGTAAATATAGTTAGCGACAAAGGATACCGTTTATTGGAATGGATTTATTGCGTTATAGTTGAGTTATTTGGATTAGTTGTTGCGAGGTGCCAAAAAGTGTGCAGTTCGCTTATATGTCCAGCTCGCTTATAAGGTACGTTACTTTTATTTATATCTTTAAACTTTTAAATTTGAAAAAGATCTATATAAGACTAACTAAAATCTGGTTTAATAAAACGATTTGATTAAGGAAAAATTAAATTTTGATATAAATATTTAAACAAACGAATTGATTTTCACGTAATCGTTTTCGTTAAACGGTTATAAAATTAATGGATATTTATTTTTATAAAAATTAAATTGTTTTTAGTGGATATATTCCCAAATGCGCTAAATAAATTTAAATGTTTCCATTTAATTTAAAACGTAATCGAATTAAATAAAACAGTTTCCGGGTTTAATAAATAAAAATATTAGAACGTTTTAACAATATTTTTTATTCCTGTTATATTCAATTTATGGAAAAGCAGTATTTTTAATTTTATAAAGATTACAGACAACTTTTCGTAAATAATAAAATTTGCTTAACTTTAAATAACGGCATCGAACCTTTATGTTTCGTACCAATTTATATAAGCTACGGATTATTACCGCATTATAAACCAGATAAATAACGGAAAGATTAACGAAACCGCTAGAAATTACACCGGGTTGTAATTAAGGTATACTGTATATAACGATTTGGTTTCAACAAGTGATTAAAAACGTAAAAGTAATTTTAATAATTTAAATATTAACTCGATATATGATTTATATATTTTCGATATTTAAAGTTACGATATTGGTTATTATAACGCCTATTTCTTTGCGCGTAACGCGTAAAATATTAAATAACTTTAATTAAAAGGTTAACGTCGCACACCAGCTCCCCGCTTATACCACCTTGCCGCTCGGCTTTTCGACCATTTCAACTTTTCAAGTTTAATCGTTTGTTTTTTAACAACTATAACATGGAACGGCTTACAAAAGAAATAAAGATGAATTTAGCTATTCAAGTTCAAAAAGCCCTAAAATTAATTATAAGCGTTTCGATATTATATATAACGTTTTCGAAACTACTTTACAAAACCGATATTATTATTAATTTGCTACAATTAACGCCGACTAAAAGAATTTCGATTATTAACCGAATTATTAACTTAAATACGCGAACGTTTCTTGTCCGGCTTTTACATGTTAAAGATATAACGAATTTATTACTGGCTTAACGCGTTGCGATACGCGTCGGGGTTAATTGGGCGTCGAGATTTGTTCGACGGCAAAAAAGATTTATAACGCGTTTAAATCGAAAAACTAATTATCAAAAGGTATTATGCGAAAATCCGGAAGTATTTTGTAAGTAATTCGAATTTGTTCGGTTTATAATTGCAAAATACGGTATCGTAAAAAAGCATATTTACAATTTCGACGAAATGGGTTTTATAATAAAGTTTTTGATAATATACGTATAATATTACAAACGCCGAAAAACGTAGAAAAATTAAATATGCGTAATAAAATAATCGGGAATAAAATATAATTATATAAGTTATTAATTCGTAAAGTTAAGTTATATTATTATTTATTATTTTAATAAGAAAGATTTATTTTAATTTTTAATATTGCGATAACTTATCATTTGCCGATTAGAAAATCGGAATTAGTTATAATAATTAAATAACAAACGAATTAAGTTGAAAATAATTTTAATATTTTAATAAATGTACATAAACGCGTATAAAAAAACGAAACGTTTTTTTATCTTCGACAGTTACGAAAGTTATTACTCGATAAAATTCGAAAAGTATTATATAAATAACGATATCATTATGTTTTGTATACTTTTTTATTTGTCTTATCGGCTTTAACTTTTCGATATATCCTGGGTTTCCGTTTTAAAACGTATATATACATTTTATAACGAAAATTTAATAGGTTGTTATTATAGTTACGTTACAAAACAAAACCTTTCGCCGCTTTTTATAATATATTTAATATTACTATAACGTTCGATAATATTAAATCCGGCTTTTAAAAGAATTACATTTGTTCCATTTAATTTTATTAACGTTTTCTCCGATTTAGAAATTCCTTTCTTATACTTATGCCAACCGTTTCGCCGTTTACCTCCGCCGGTTTTATTTTTTTCTTACCTTTAAAAACCTTACGGAATATATAAGAAATAAAAAAACGGGAACGATATTTATAGAAAAAGATTAGAAATTACTAAAGAAGCTTATCTATACAAATATTTAAATCGGTTAATTTTTAAAAAAAGAGTAACTTAATATTTTTATACGAAAACGTTTTTTAAAGAAAAACTATTAAATTACGCGAAGTTAACCATTTTCTAATAAATGCCGCAGGATTACAAAATAAACGTTTTTAAAAGAAAGGAATATTTACTATACAAAAAGGACAAGTATTTCTGGCCGAAAAAGAAGGAGGTAGTGAAAAGATGTAACTAATAGCGGTTGAAGATAATCGTTGTAAAAGGGTTAAAACGAAGAAACGGAAATGTGGCGTTTGTAGCAAAACCGGATTCAATGCGCGTATTTATAAAAAAGCTATAAATATATCTAGTAAAAAAAAAACCGATTAGTTTGAGCCAATTTATTGCATTGGAGTTGTGTCATTTGAATTTATTATCGCGAAATACGGAAAAACGGCTCGTTCGATGGTTTAGCTCGTTCGGCGGTATAAAACATTAATTTATTATATTATATTACGTTATACTTACCTTAAAAAAGATGTAACCGTATTCAAAACTGGATAAAATGATAGATTGCTACCTGGGTTCTGATGCTTTACTAACATCCTATTGTTTTGCAGATGTTTTATTCCAAGGCAACTCCAAACCGCCTAGTCCCGCTTTTATCTACTCTCGGTTTTTGTCGGAATTTTGGAAGGTTTTTGCAATTTTAAGCAGCTGGGCAAACTATTGCTTGTAACCTTTTAACGTATATTATGCCAATAACTAGATCTCGGAACTTTCCAACTTGTTATTATTATCTTTTTTTCAGCTTCGCTAGTAATACCTCCGCCGCAACGAAATTGTTTAATATGAGCAGTTTAGAAAACCGATTATGCTTGTTTTCGATAATTAAATAATATCTGGAAATTAAAAGCTAAAGTTAATTTATTTGAAGCGCGGTAATCGGGTATTAAGATAATTAAGAAATATTTTACCCGATTGTCTTTCCTTTTCATAAAATAAATAGAACAGAATTAAATTATGTTATTTTAAATAAAAGGTTCATAACTATTGTTAAGGATTTCCAAGGATGTAGGTATATGCTTAAGAAACCCTTTATGATATTAAGATTTATACCGATTATAAAACCTTTAATGGTTTATTATTATATAAGAATATTTAGAACGATAATTACGTTACGAAAAAGAACTAGCGGAGTATGATGTTGTTATTATTTACTAAAAGGAATTCCAAAACAGTAAAGCGGATATTTTTAGTAAATGACTTAACTTAGAAGAAAAGTTCGTTAAATTTAGTTACAGAGTTTTCAAAGCTACCTTAAAAGGATATTTAAAATTACGACAAATTATAACGACTAAGGCAGTGCTTCTCGATTTATATTAAAGGATAAAACAATACAACGGTAACTTACCCGATAATTAAAAAATCGATAAAGTTTAGGTTTTAAAAAAGTGTCCATAAGACATGGCACAGAATATATATTAATATTTATTGTATGGACATCTAGGAACTTACAAAATCTTGATATATTTATAACCCACTTATTACTTTTTTAAACTGGAAATAACAGTATAAAAGTTTAAACGGAAATGTGACGTTTACGTTAAAACCAAGGTTTTACGGCAGAAATTATACGGCAAACTTCAATTTTTTCTGGTTTTGTATTAAATATACGATTTCATTGTTATTTATTTTTATTACCAAATTACCATTATTCGAAACTCCAGCAATAAAAATATATTCCGATAATACTTTCGGTTATGGTTAACCGATTTACAAAACCTTCTTATTTTCTATCATATACTAATAATTCCGAAGTAAAACAAATACTATATATCTTTCTTTGATATATTTTTAACGTATATGGGTTGTTTACGGAAACTATTTTAAATAAAGATATCACGTTGATCTTTAAGTTTTAGCAAACCTTTATAATATAAATTATCCTAAATTATAAATTATTTAATGCGTTTAAACCTTAAACAGAGAAGGAAATAAAACTATTAAACAAAACCTTTGAAATCTATTTACGAGATTATATTAATTACGAATAGAATAATCATGTTTAAAGACTATTAATGACTTTATTAATTTATAATACCGGATATTATAAAGATATTAAAATAATCTTAGCATACGTTGATTTTGTTTGTATGTTAAAGGTTGACAAAATAAATACACAATAATAAATTAGTTAATGCCAAGAATATTTTGATATTAAAATAATTTAAGTATTTACATACAGAAACAAAAACAAAGTTCGGATTTATACGTAATTAGATAAAAAGGTATTATAGCTAGGAAAGGTTTAAAAACCTAATTTTCTTTAAAAGGGATACAGTTTATTTGGTTATTAAAAACATTAAAACTAAATATTGTAATTAAAATTTTGATTTTAAATATATCAGCCTATATAGAATTACCAAAGAATTTAAAAAAATAATTACGAATTAAAGTTATTTCCAAATATTAAGTTTTATTTACATTTTATAAATTTAATAATCAATAGTCTTACAGTTAATATAAGGCGAAAAGACCAGGCAAAGGAAATATACCGCCATACGAAATAAAAGATATTTCGGATGTATATAAAACAAAACGGACTTACAGAATATTTAGTTAAGTAGAAAGATAATTTATATTCCGAAAATACTAAAGAACCTGTTAAAAACCTTATAAATACCTAACATTTCTAAAAAGCGTTTATTAATAACGTCGGGATTAGCTATAAATAGACCTTAATTTCAGTTATCGGAATTGGACAAGTCGGTAATTGTTATGGCTCCACCACACCACACAACCACCAGGGCAAAAGATCGGTGGAATGATCGCAATTGTGGCAATCATTCTGGTGCTTACAGCTGTATATATGCTGGAGCTGCTACGGTGGACAAGGCCGTAACTGTGACGGCTGGGCTAGTTAACCAACTATTAAACCTAGTCGTATGGGTTTATGTTGGCAGTGGTATGTAACGAACCTGTTATACAACCACCTGGAGGTATAAGCAGTATCCGAAAGAAGGTCTTGATTTGCAGGTAACAATAGCACAATGAATGATTTTGGGGTTTGTTTGTTAAAGAGATTTGCGAACTCTTCCTATAGGAAAGAACTTGATTCTTTAATTATAGGCTTAGATTGATAGTTAAGGAGCGAAATTATTCAGAGGCTATTTATATAGGAAATTGGTTTATATATCCTTTTTGTCTTCCTTAAGTTTCTGTAACGTCTCCTTGGGGTTTCTTAAATGTCTCTAGACGGTCTTTGTTAAGGTAACAAAGACCATTAACTTAAGCCGAGGTTTACCCGTTTGGGCCTACACGCTTAGGTTTCCCTTTTGGTTTTGAAGTCGTAACACTATTTCCCTTTTTCCAGGTTTTTTGTTCTTAAAGATAAATAAGTCAGTCTTCCTTTTTCTGGTTAGTTTTTTGTTCCGTAAATTCCAATTAATCTCGTTATTATGTTAGGCTTTTTACGAAAACGACTTAAACCTTTTACCGATAGTAGGAAAGAATTTGCATCCTTTATTGTTAATTTTAGTTACTTGGTTATGTTTTGCGAACGTTACGACGACCTGCGCCTGGAATGCAAAATGATTAAAGGAAAAAAGAAATGCTAACATTGTTACGAGGCGAACGTTTTATGTGGGGGAAATAACGTTTTTTTGGAATTGCTTCAAAACATTCGATCGGAAAAAGCACGTATTGATAGGGAAAAGAAAGCAACCGAGGAAACTTTGCTAAACTTGCAACGGTTATAATCGGAGGCCACGGCTAGGTTAATCCGGTTAAATCGTTAGCAGGACTTCCTTTAACGTTGTGGTGTAAAAATAATTCGACAAGGACTTCGTTCCATAAACGATTTAAAGGAAAAGGAAAAGCTGGATAAAGAAAAAAAGCGTCTATAATAGGAGCAGGCGTAATTGATTTTAAGTATTAATTCCTTCGACTGGAACGCCGTTAGGGTTAATCCGGAACCTGGTTTTTTTTTGCTTTCGACTTTGGTTATATTAAAAATGGTTAGTTAGGGTTCTGGCGATAAAACGTTTTAACCAGGTTTATTATATTCGTTAAGTGGTTAAGTAGCTCTTAAGTGTTTTTTTCGTATAAGTAACCTTTTTATTTGACCAGATATTGGATTTTGCTTTTGATTATTCTGGAATCCAGTATCTTTTCGACCTTATATTCGTTGGTGTTATTTTCCAGTTTTAGGTCTTTTTTTAACGGGGCGTCTTTTGGTGCTGGTTTAAGCAGGGAAATATAAAAAACGGGGTGTATTTTTATTATTTTAGGTAGTAACAGTCGGTAGTTAGTTTTGGAAATAACTTTGTTAATCTTAAAAGGGCCGAGTTTCTTAAAATCGAGCTTATCGTTAGGCCTTTTTGTTTTAATTTGTAAAATGTTTAAGGCCGTATTAAGCCTTTGCCGTAATAAGTAGACTTTGTTTCTTTTTGATAAAATTGGTCCTTTAATCCTTTTCTTATTGTAATACTGGGCTATTTTTTGCTGGAGAAATTATAATTCAGCTTGTAGGCAGGCCTGTATCGTTTTAACCTTTGTTACGATTATCTTTGCTTGTGAAGCAATTGTAACAATTCTAAGGGCCCTGCCCAATGGTTGTTCTGGACGTTAGGTTTTTGCTTCGTGTCCATATACTGCCGTATAAAGGGATACGCCTATGGTTTTATTAACGGAGGTATTGTAAGTTATTTAAGTAAGTAATAAAAGTTCTACCTAATTATTTTGTTAATAATTGATATAGCTTTGTAAGTACTGTTTTAATGTTTAATTCAGTCGCTTTGTTTGTTTATTTGTCTGTAGGTAATAGGCTGTAAAAAACTTAAGTTTAGCGCCGACCTGTTTAAAGAAACTAGTGCCAAATTTGGAGATAAACAATTTGTTTTTATCGGAAACGATTTTCTTAAATATTCCATGTTTGTCGAGGTAATATCGTATAAAGGTGTAAGCTAACTGTTCTGCTATTATATTTCCTTTAAAAGGTAGAAAATACCCATATTTGGTAAGTCTGTTAACGATTACCTATATTCCATTATATTCGATTTTAGTAACGGAATCCTTCGATAAAGGTAAACCGATAATAAAATCCTAAGCGATAATATTCCATGTTTTGTTAAGGATATCTGTAAGTTGTAGTAGGCCATAAAACTTATGTCGGGCTGCTTTTGCCTTATTGCAGATGTTGCAGTTCTTAACGACTTGTTTAACTACCCGGCGAAGTTTAGGGAAATTGTATTTCTTTTTTAGTCGCTTAATAGTTTTGAAGATTTCTTAATGTCTATGTAAGGGGTTTTCGTGGAATTTTTTAATAAATTGTTTCTGTCGTTCCTTTGGTATGTAGACCTTGCTATGGTACATAAGTTAGTTTTTAAACTGCCTTTTTAGTTGCTTTACTTTTTTCCGTTTGCTGGGATCGTAAGAATCTTTGAATTATGTTAAAAGCTTCGGCGTAGGTTGTTTTAGGATTACGTATAGTTGTAAAGTACCATCTTCCGCAGCCTGTAATATTTGCATATGGCGTTTTGGGATTTTGGAGTCGTAGTTACCTTTGCGATTTAGGATATTTGCTTGGATATTTTCCTTACTTTTGATGTGGTAAATCTTGAAATTAAACTTTGATAAAAAGATTATCCAAGTTTTATATCGTTTATTTAGTTTTTGTGCTTTTATAAATCGAGTGAGATTTTTGTAATTAGAGTAAATATCGAAAGGTTCTTTTGTTTCGTTAAAAAAAAGTTCCCATTTTTTAAAGGTGTTAATGATTGCTAGTAATTCCTTATTATAGATCGGGTATTTAAGTTTTGTATTTCGAAGTGCCTTGGAGTAATACGTTACTGGGTACCATTTGTTATTATCCTTTAGTTGTTTTAGAACGGCACTTAGTGCGTAGTTTGAAACGTCCGTTTTTAGGCGCTTTTTTTTGTCTGGATTGGGCATCCTTATAACGGGTTTACTGGTGATCGTATTTTTTAATATTCGAAACGTTTCCTTGGCTTTTTTTGGAAGCTTAAATTCCTTTCCGACGTACTTTTTAATGGTAAATTTCGTTAATGGTTTGATTATATCTTTATATTTTTTGATTAGGCCGCGTACATAACTAGTAAATCCTAAGATTTATCGGATGTCTGTAACGGTTGCTTTGTTAGGGATGGGCCAGTTCTTGACTGTTTTTAATTTGGAACGTTAAATTTGAATTTGTCCGGAAGTAAGTGTAAATCCCAAAAAGTCCAGCTTTTGTATGTGTCATACATTTTTAGCTGGGTTAACTCGAATGTTTGTTTTATCTAATGTTTTAAGTATTTGAATAACGTGCTTTTTGTACTTCTCTAACGTCTTGGAGTAGATAAAAATGTCGTCGAGGTAGATAAACACGAACTTATCTAGGAACTGTTTAAAAGTGGTTATAACCAGACGTTAGAAACTTGCAGAAGCGTTAGTGAGTTTTATTGGTATAACTTTGTATTTATAAAGTTTATGTATTGTTCTGAATGCTGTTTTCCATTCCTTATCTTTGGCTATTTTAATGCGGTAATAGCTATTTCGAAGATTTAATGCAGTGAACTACTTAGTTTTATTGGCATTTTCTTTCAGGGTGTTTATAAGGGTTAGAGGATATCCGTTCTTAATCGTAATGTCGTTTAACTGTTTATAGTCGATTATTTTTCTGAAGACTGGGTTTTTATTTTCGTTAATTCTTTGTTTGCTATTTTTCATTTTTGGAACCATAAGGACGGGGTAACCGGCGGGCAAGTTAAAAGGCTAAATGTACCTTTTCTTCAGGTTTAACTGTATGCTTTTCCATAAGGTTTTTGACTTTTCTGGGTTTATGTGGTAAATTTTGTGAAGCTTGGGATGGTGTCTTTTTTTAATGGGTATCCGATGATCCCATTAATTATAAGGGGGTAGTTCGTGGTTCTTTTTGTTTTTGAATAGTTTTTTAAATCTTTTATATTCCTGAGGTATTGTGGTATTTTGATCTAGAATTTGTACTTTCTTGATGATATAGCAGACCTTTTGATTTTTTTCATTTTCCCAGGAAAGTATTTGTTTTTTCCAGTTAATGCGTGGATTGTTAGAACGAAGTTATGGTATTTTTAAGATGATGTCGTGTTTTGAAATGTCGGCTATATTAAGGATAATTCTTTTTAAATGTCCTTATATTTCGACTGGAAGTTTCTTTGTTTCCTTAAGAATTCGACTGTTTTTGTAGGTAAATAGGCTTCCATCGACGGTGCGTAGTTTGTAGGACTGTAATTTGTATTTCCAAAGGATTTGGTATTTTTTTGTTATAGCTGGTAAAATAAAGTTGCTTTTTGCGCCTGAATTAATTATTACCTTAAGCGTTTTGTTTTTATAATGTAATGGAATCTTAATTTAACTTTTAAGTCCTGTTCTGGCTTTATATAAGGTTTTGTGTTGGCGGGTTTTTCGATGCTTTAGTTTCGAGAGTTTTTGAAGTTTTTTAATTAATAGGGTTAGGAGCGTTGTTATTTTCGGGCTTTTTTAATTACGTATTTAAAGCAATGATCGTTTATGTATTTGAATCAAGTTCGTTTGTTATATTAATACTGAGGTTTTGGTACTATATGAACTTGGGTTAGTTTTTTTTTTGTGCGAAGGGAAACTTGGCTGGATTATATTTTTTCGTAGGTTTAGTTCTGCTGTTAGGGTCTTATGTATTATATACAGTATGGGTAAGTAATACATGCATCCTTGTGTTATGGTTTTTTGGCTTTGTTTTGATTCCGGGTGTAGGTAGCAAGATTTAGGGTATTTTGGTTATTGGGGAATTTCAGTGTATTTGTACTTATTATCTGGTTCAGTAGGTGCTTTTTCGTTTTAACCTGGCTAATAATTGTTGTTTTTTTTTGGTTTGCAGATGGGTTAAATAATTATAATCGTAATAGGTAAAGAAATTAAGAAGATGGTGATTATCTGTTTGTTGTATTATGGTGCTGTCGGGTTTTGGGTATGCCGTATATTTGGAGAGCTTATAGAGCTTAGGGGATAACTGTCCGTGATTGCTAGGGTTTGGCCGTAACTGGCCGTTTTCGTTATGAATTTTGCATTTCTGCTTATCTAAATGATAGATATATCCTAGTTTTATAGCTATTCTGGAAGCTGTTTGTCCGGGATGATACTTGTAGGTTTTGGCAATTCGATTTTGGCAGGTTAGGTAACGTTCGTATTCTGGGTCGCCGTTTTGAATTTGACTTGTTATGGCAATAGTGAATTCTTGCTGAAAGGAGGTGGTGCTGATTTTTTTTTCCTTTTCCTTCTTCTTGCTGTTTGATTTATATTTTGCTATTTGTACTTTTTTTTGAGGTTTTCCTTGGGATTTTTTTTGAGGTTAGGGGATTCCTTTTTTTTTGATATCTTTTTTAGCTGGGGAACGATATTTGTTTTTGTAGTGGCTTTTTTTGTTATAATTGAAATATTTTATATTGGACTTGTTTATTTTGGGATTTTTCGAAGTTAAGCTGGCTTTTTTTTAAGGTTTATCCTTTTTTTTCTGGGTTCGGTTATTCGAATTCCTTTCGTTTTTTCGTTTGTTGGATTTTTTTTTTTCGAGGTACTTGTTAAAGGTGCGTCGATCGGCGATAATAGCCTGATTTGTATATTCCTTAAAGGATCCTGTTTTGGGTATTTTGTATATCTCGTTTTTGACCTGAGGTTTTAGGCCGTCGTAATATGGGTAAAATAATGCGTTTGCTGGCAGTTACGAAATAACGGCTAAGCGATTAAATTCGGTTGTGTATTTTGCTGTTGATTTGGTTTGTCGTAGCAAGTATAGTTGTTTTATCGTATGCTATTTTTTGTCGATGTTTCCGAATAAAGCTTGCATTTTATTTTTAAAGTGTTTATAATTACTAAAAATGTGATTTGTAACGTCCGATAAACTTTTAGGGTAGTTTTTTAGGTAGTTTCTTAAAATTGGCTTAAATTATGAAAGGATTTTCCTTATAAGCGTTTAGGAGATGGCCAGTATTTTTTGATAGTTTTTTATTAAGAAACTTTGGTAGAATTTAAGATGGATTCTAGCCTGGATTAGGAATTTTTTTATATCTGTAAATCCATTATAAGGTTTAAAAACGGCTGGTTTATAGCTTTTAATTTTTGGTATCCCATAATATCCAGAAGGTGGAATAGTAATTTCGCGATAGGGGTTAAAAGCAAACAAGGGTGGTACGGAGGCCTTTTTCTTTTCCTTTCGAACTAATCGGGCATTTTCTTTTTTTTTTCGGGCAAATTTGGCATTTTTCTTCTTTAAGGCCTGGATTTTTATCGCCAAGAGATCCAGTTTTTCGTCTATTATCCGTTTTTTTTTTTACCTTTAGGTTCTGGCTTTTCGGTTACGGGCTTTTTTTTTTATAATCCTTTTTTTCCTTTAAGTCGCCTTATATTTTAATAGTTTCTTTAAGGGCTGGGGCAGGTTATTGCTAAAAGGAAAAAAAGCCGGTTTAGGTTCGAGTCGTAAAAGGCGCCATATTGTCGATAAGTTGAAGCACCTTTTTAATAAGGGGTAGGTTATTAATTCTGGTTACTAATCCTTTACTAGCTAGTAACGGGGATCGAATGTACTGTTTGTTTTCTGAACGTCGTTTTATAATATCGTTTTTATTAAATTCAGGAAAGCTCATGCTTAACTGGGCCTTAAATCATTTGTCGACTATTAATTAAGGAGCTATTAAAATGTAACGAACCTGTTATACAACCACTTGGAGGTATAAGCAGTATCCGAAAAAAAGTCTTGATTTGCAGGTAATAATAGCATAATAAATAATTCTGGGGTTTGTTCGTTAAAGAGATTTGCGGACTTTTCCCATAAGAAAAAACTTGATTTTCTAATTATAGGCTTAGATTAATAACTAAGGAACGAAACTATTCAGAGGTTATTTACATAGGAAACTGGTTTATATATCCATCTTGTCTTCCCTAAGTCTCCGTAGCGTCTTCTTGGGGTTTCTTAAGTGTTTCTGGACGGTCTTTGTTAAGGCAACAGAGACCATTGACTTGAGCCGAGGTTTACCCGTTCGGGCCCACACGCTTGGGTCTCCCTTCCGGTCTTGAAGTCGTAACATGGTGCTATGGGAAACTGAGCAATAATAAAGATACTAGTTACGTCTGGTAATAGCAGATAACCAAGGGTAATCTGGGTAACCAAGTTGTATTACAAGCTGGTGCTTTCTAAAATTATAAAAGGTAATAAACGTAGCTATATACTGGCAGGTTGTCCTATTAAATCCTTGGATTATTACATTCGAGAATAATCCCAATAATCCTTGGATTATTACATTCAAAAATGATCTTAATAATCCTTGGATTATTGCATTCGAAAATAATCCCAATAATTCTTGGATTATTGCACGTAACTGCACGTAACCTTTGTAATTGGAAAATCCTTGTCTTTTGACCGTTTGTGGAGGTTACAGGGTGTTAAGTTATAATACGATTTTTCCTTTCCGAAATTTTCGTCCCGAAAATTATAAGTTCCTTTTTTTTGATTATTGCAAATATGGTTAACAAAATACAAAGACGTGTTAAGCCTGTTTTAAAGGAAAAGGCCGTGTAACGCGATAGTTTTTTTTCCGCCGTTTTTATTAATTCTATTAACATGGCGCCTTGCTCCTTTTGCGAATCCCGCAAACTGGAATGTAAGTTGTCCGAGAGCGACTTCTTCTGTTATTCGTCCTGTATCAAGTACAACCAGGCCAACTGTAATATTAAGGACTTAAGTCCCGAATAGTTACAGAGAGTTGCCGCTTAATATCGAAAGCTGGAGCTGGAACTAAAGGCCGCTAAAAAAAAGGCAAACTAGGTTAACGTTCGTTTCCGTCGTTTTCGTAAGCAGAAAAGAATATGGTACGAAAAAATAATAAAAGCCGTAACGCGGGATATCGACAATCTTAAGGAATTGGAAAGATTAAAACGCGAAAAAGCGGGGGAACAGAAGCCTAAAGCTCCTATTCTTGCAGCGCAAACTTCCGCTTCGACTAACTGGTTAGGTATTATTGCTATTAACTGGTTTACTATGGATAATATAAACTGGGGTGCGCTTATAACTGGTTCCGGCGCCGTTAGTAAAAATCTTTCAGAAAGCGCTGGGCATTTATAAGGTTTTTAGCGGGCTTTTAGGTGTTTTTAGAATCTGGGTATTTTTTTTATTTAATCAGATACTGGGTAAGTTCATTTTTTTTGCGTATGTTTAGGATTTTCTTTACTTCGTATATTAATACGTTTTTTTCTACCTCGTTTTCTTATTTTGTATTAACTTTAATGGTATCCGCTATTAACTTAAGTAAGGAAACATGAAAAACTAGATGGAATTTAACCCTTGGTAGCAACTTCAATTTGTAGTTGTTTTCCGAAATTTTCTTGACGATTTTGTATGGGCCGATATATTTAAAGTCGAACTTTTAATTTAAGCGTTTAGTTTTGATGTTTTTAGTAATTAGGTAGACCATTTCCTTTTCGAAAAAGGTTGGTTTTTTTAACCTTTTCTAGTTGTAATACTTTTTTATTTAATTACGGACGAATTTAAGTTCTGTTTTTATTTCTGCATGTAGCTGTTTGAGTTGTTCCGATATCAAAATGGCCTTAACATTAATTCGGCTATTGTTACGTATCTCCTTATAAACTTCTGGTATAAACCCGAAATTGGCGTTTGCTGGGGTTATCTTAATATTTTCGTAATAGCTGGTATTATAAGCCAATTTAGCCACTAGTAACTTTTTAACCTAATTGTTTTACTTGTAGTTAATGTAACATTGTAGATAGGTTTCGAGTATTTGATTTAAACGTTCCGTTTGTCTATCCGTTTAGGGTTTGAATACGCTAGATAATTTGTGGTTTAGACCGATCTGTACCATAAAGCCTTGCCAAAACTTAGAGGTAAATGTAATGTTTCTGTTTAAGATGATTTCCATTAGTAGCCTATGTACGTTAAAGATGTGTCGGAAAAATATGTACGCTATTTGTTTTGCGTTTGTATTTTTAAGGTATAAAAGAAAATAGGAAAATTTCGTAAATCGATTTATGATGACGAAGATGCTGTTATAATGTATTTTTATTGCTGGATCTTCAGATAAGGGAAGTTTAGTAATAAAATCCATGGTAATCGTATTTTATGGTTGTTGTGAAATTGGAAGTGGTTGCAGTTTTCCATATAGTTTGTGTTGTGGAGTTTTGGTTTTGGCGCAAATATCGCATTGTTTTTTAATTTTCTGTATTGCTGTTTTTATTTTGGGAAAGTAATAAGTGCGTTGTAATCGTTTTAGGGTTTTGTGGATTCCTGGATGTCCGTGGAGTAGGTGCTGATGTAAATCCCATATCAAGTTTTCTTGATGTTCCTTTGGAACCTGGATTTTCTTTGTTTTTTAATTTTTAGGTAGGTTGTTATTATATTGTTGAATTTTCTGATGTAGGTTAAGGGGTACTGCCTTGATTGTCGTAATCTGTCGTGACTTTAGATATTTTTCTGGCGTGATATCGAAGATTTTGTGGCTGACTTTGATTAATTTCTTTTTTAGGTTAGGCCGTCTGCTGAGAGCGTTTGTTTTCCCGTTTTTAAAGCCTTTTTGGTATATGATGATAAAATCATATTCAGCCAGCTTTTCTGCATAGCGTAGTTGTCGTCCTGTAAGTTTTCGTATAGTGGTGAAACGGGTAAGGTTTTTGTAATCGGTATAGACCTTGATTTGATGGAGGTTTCCTTTGAGCATATGTTTAAATTCGCGGAAAGCTTTGACGATGGCTATGAATTTTTTGTCGGGAATGCCATAGTTTAATTCCGCTTTTTTTAATTTGTAAAAATAGAAAGCAATTGGGTGAAATATTCCTTAATTATTTCGGTATCCGATTATTACGTTTAACGCGTAATCCGAAAAATCGGTTTCTAGCTTAACTGGGCGATTTGGATCGTACATGATTAGTACCGGTTTATTAGTAATTGCGTTCTTAATCCGTTGGAATGTTTCTTTTATTTCCGTTGTTTATTAGAATTTGTTTCTTTTTCTGGTTAAATTCGATAATGGTATTATAATCTTGCTGAAATATTTAATGAATTTTCGGTAATAGTTGGCAAATCCAATAAATGCCTGTATTTCTGTAACTGTGGTAGGTCTTGGCCATTCGGTAACTGCTGCAATTTTCTTGGGGTTTATTTTAATATATCCCGGAGTGATAATATGTCCTAGATATTCCATTTCCTGTGTATGGAATTGACTTTTTTCTGCGTTGATTAATAGATTAACGTTTTGTAAAGCTTGAAAAACTTAATAAACGTATCCTGTATGTGCTTTTTCTGATTCTGAAAAAATCAAAATATCGCCCAGATAGCATATAACGAAAATGTCCAGATATTTTCGCAGTACGTGGTTGACCATCCGCTGAAAGGTTGCTGGTGCGTTCGTAAGTTTTATTGGTGTAACCAAATATTTGTATAGTCCGTATTTCGTTTTGAAAGCTGTTTTCCATTTATAACCTAGCTTAATTCGAATTAGGTTATATTTATTTTTAAGATTTAGAGCGGTAAATTATTTGGTTCCTTATAGGCAATTCTTTATTTCGGTAATTAATGGTAAAGGGGTTTTATTTTTGACGGTGATGCTGTTTAAATGCCGATAATCTATTATTAATCGTAGTTTACCGTTTTTTTTGGGTACGAAGAATATAGGGTATTTTGCTGAAGATGTAGATCGTCGAATCCATCCTTTTTGGAATTTATTTTTTAAGTATTTTCGTAAAGTGTGAAGTTTTGCTTTATTTAAGTTATAAATAAGGTAGAACTTGGGTAAGGTGCTTTCCTTAAGGATTATCTCATGGTTTTATTCGTTATGTTCTGGTAATTTCGTTTCGAGCTTTTTCTGAAATAATCGCCTGTATTTGCGATACTGTGGTAGTATATTAGCTATATCTTCTTTTGGTTTTTCGGGCTGATATTTTAAAATTTCGTTTACGTCGTAAAGCTGTGCCCGGATAGTGGCTATAACGCGTCGAATGCGTTTATTATGCCCTTTTTCTTTTTTATGTCGTGTTTTTTTGGGTAATAAGGTATTTGTCGTATCCTTATACTTACATTCGTTATTTTTTTTGTTATTAATCGAGTATGGAGATCTCGTTCGTTTTGCTTATTTATTGATAAAATATGAAACGAACTTTACCTGGTTAATATTCCAATCGATTAAAGGGTTATACTGATATAACGATGGCTTTCTTAAAATTATGTTGTAATTCCCTAACGGAACGATATCGAAATTAATTATCTGGATTTGTCCTTTAATAAAAATCTCGAAATAATTAATTTCGCGTACGATTTTTCCGTTATCGTAAGCGAATGCCTAACCTTCGGCGTTCTCGGCGATATAAAAGTCCTGCTTATCCTTCCATGGCAGTCTAAGCTGATTTACCAGTTTCGGGGTAATGTAGTTGGCGCCTAAAGCTCCGCAGTCCACCATTGCGATATACCAGTATGTCCCAATCCGTACCTTCAAGGTAATAGGGTTATTTTTGACTCTTATTGTTATGCATAAAGCTTTTTTAAGGGGTTTGTGCTGACTTTTTTGGCTTCCGTTATCCTGTAACTCTTTTATAAATAGCGTCTATATTTTAAGTTCTCCAGCTGCTTAACCTTTACTTGCAGCTGCTTAATATGCTTTTTTTAACGTCGTAACGTTATTTCTAGTTCCATAGTACGTACATCGAATAACTTGTTATATTATTTTAAAATGACAATGTTTCCTTCGATTTGTTCGACTATCGTTTCTTTTAAATGGTTTAACCTTATGGTCCAGCTATTTAAGCCGTCAAACTATTGTTGATATTATGCGTTATATTTGGCCATATCTTCCTATCGGAATTATATTTCCTTTCGAAGCTTTTATCGCTTCCCGGAATTAGTCGTAAATGCCAGCTGAAATTGCAAGTTATTAAGGGTCTCTTGTCCTGCTTTTATAACTGTTTAATAAATCCATTCTTTTTATATTTTATGGTCGTATGTTTTAAAATAACATATCGGGTTTTTTTTTAGGCAACTCTTGCTTTTAGGCTAATTTTCTTTCGTTATAAGGATGTCGATGGTATCCTGTAATGCTATCGTACGTAGGTAACGGTATTATCGCTAATTTCTAAAGTTGTTTCCGGTTTGGTTTTAAAAATCGAATCCTTAATACCACATGCGTATAATACGGCGTTAAATGTAGTTTTGTTGTTTTTCGTATCGAAAGTAATAGGCTCGTTTACAGTAAATAGCATATAGTTTCCTATATCGGTTAGGCGTTCCTAATAACAAGGCCTCGTTTTAACCGTAGTATTTCTTAATTTATACGTTTAATTTTAACTGTTCGTACCGTTTTTATTTTTTATTTTTATAATCGTAAGCAAAGTTTAAGGGTAAAAAGCTTCTTTTATCCTTGGTGTTTTATTAATTATCTTATTATAACAAAGCGCTGTCGTTTAATTACTGCTTAAAACAGAATTTTGGCCGTTTTTAATCCTTGTTGTATTTCTTCCTGTTTACTGTCGTCGCGAATGCGAATTATGTTAATTTGTTTGTTGCTACCGGGATTTTTTAGTGGTTCCTTTGGTATTAAGGTCTAATGTATTTTCTTGTCGTTTTTTGATGGCGTTTTATATCGTCGAGCGATATGCCCTTTTTTGCCATAATTATAATATTTTACCTGGCTTATATCTCGTCGTTAAGTAATGCCAATTTTCATAAGTTCTGGAGCTGTTATAAAGAAGGTAGGAGGTATTTCGTGCTTTTTTCCTTAATTAATTTTGAAATATCCAACCCGTAAGGTAAAGTATCCTTTTTTTTCTTATCGCCTTTCAAAATGCCGATTATCGATTCTTATTATTTCGGTAATGTATTTATCAAGTGTCGTAAGTCGTAAAAACTTGATAATTTTATTTTTAACGTTTTCCTTTAAACCCTTATAAAATATATCGATTAAAGTATCGTTTTTATTATCTATTTATCTTATTTTAGCCATAAGGTTTCTAAACTTTACAGCGTACTTGGAAACTGGTTTTTCTGGCGTAATTGGAAAATCTGCTAGGCTGCAACTCGTTTTTCGTTTAGATTCTCGAAGTTGTTTTTAAGTTTTTCTTCGAAATTGATGTAAGTCGAGAAAATCTCTTTGGTAGTTTTTTTCTAATCGGATTCTCCTTTCTTTAGGAAGTCTTTTATGGTAGGTTCGAACCAATCAAGAACGTCTTCCTTTAAATAAGCTGCAACAGCAAAGATTTGGTTTGCTGGGTCGATAAGCCCCTTAAAACGAATATAAACCCGAGCCTGGGTCAGGAAGCTTTGAACGTTTCTTTTTTTATTATAAGGTCCTGGCTTTTTAAGCTTTATCTTGCGAATACCTACTGGTGCTGCCATTTGGTCGGTAAGTTATTAAACAATAACCTTAAGCTTTTTAACCTTGTTTTAGAGCTGCTGAACCGTAAGTTTTTGAGTTACGGTTGCTTAAGTACTGGTCGACATAATGGCGATTTGAAGTATTGCTTAAAGTTTAACTGTACTACTGAACAAAAGCTTGTAACGTATAACGGCTAAACTAGTTAACCAATTATTAAACCTAGTTATACGGGTTTATGTTAATAGTAGTACTATGGGAAACTAAGCAATAATAAAGATACTAGTTATATCTGGTAATAACAAATAACTAAAGGTAATTTGGGTAACCAAGTTGTATTATAAGCTGGTGCTTTTTAAAACTATAAGAGGTAATGAACGTAGCTATATATTGGCAGGTTATCCTACTGAATCTTTGGATTATTGCATTCGAGAATGATCCCAATAATTCTTGGATTATTGCATTCGAGAATGATCCTAATAATCCTTAGATTATTGCACGTAACTGTACGTAACCTTTGTAGTTGGAGAATCCTTGTCCTTTAACCGTTTGTGGAGGCCACAGGGTGTTGGGTTATAACAGTAACAGTAATACAAATACCAAATTCATCGGTTGGGACTACGATTTATATCGATAGAACGATTTTAGTAAATAATTCTTTTCGCTTTTTCTTTTAAAAAAACGGGTAAACTTTTCCATTATTTCGGTACTTTTAAGATTAAGACGAAACACCGTTAGGCTACGATTACGAAATAATCGTTGCTGTTTTTGAAAACGATTTATTTCATTAACGGCAGTACATAACGTTTTTTAGTCTGTTTTTTTTTTACGTTTCAAAGGATTTCTTTTGTTTAACTGTTTTTTGTATTTCGCTTTTAAGGGCCTAAAAATATCGCAATAATTACACCGACGTATATAACGGATGTATTTTCTAGAATTACGAAAAGTTTCATAGTTTCTACCTTTTTTTTAATATCGGGAAGAGAAATGCATAATAAAATGAATATAGATAAACCGTTTAAACAAAACAAATACGTTAATACGTTAATATGTTAACGAAATCCGCATTTTCCAATTTGACTGAATTTAATAATTAATTCTAAAAAGGTTAAAAAAACAGAAATAAAAAGGGAAGTTGTTTATTTAAAAACGATAAACAAATAAATTAATTTTTAAAAGCAAAAATTTTAAAAAGAAGAAAATCGTATTATAATCACATAAAGCTTAACTTTTTTCAAAACGGTCGGAACTTTAAAAAAAAAGAAAAGATCCGATAATAACCTAAGATTATATAACCGGTTTAAGAAACTTGGTATCTTAAGTGGTTTAAACTAAGGTAAGAGTTAAGAAGTTTAACAGGCTTAAACGTTTAAACCGCTTTAGCATTTTAAGCTAAAATAAAATATATACGCTTATTAAATCTACAATTTAAATAATACTAGTTTATAATATAATTTGGTTATCTAGATTATCTTTAATTATTGCTTATTACTAAACGTAATTAATTTATTTTTTATTACTTCGTTTTTTACAGTACTATTCCTAATATAAACCGGCGTAACTAGGTATAATAATTGGTTAACTAGCTCAGCCGTTACAATGCGGTTCCGGAGGGGTAATTTAAAAAGTTATTAGCTTTTGTACTTCAAAGATATGCAGACCTAATTAATGTTAACGGTTATTATATAAAATAATAAAAATGCTTTTATAGAATATTTATTTTATATATCAATTTACTGGTAAAGATGTAGCTTGTTAAATAAGGTCTATTAAGGAGTTTTAACGTAACGACCTAATTGGGTTAATTTATTTACCCTCCATACCAAGTACAGAAAAAACTGAATGATTCAGAAGCTAAGTGGGGCCCCGACACTTTGATTCGAAATGGGAGTAGCTGACACACGTTTTTGGTTGGTAGCGTCGAACCGGAGACAACAGCTAGTTTAGTTATACTTTACTACGACCAGTTTATGATATGCTCTTTACCGGAATCACTTCCAACTTTTAGATAAGTGGTCTGGTGCAGCACATGACGCTAACTTTGCTTAAAGGTACTGGCTAAACCCGGAATGGACATCGAACCTGGCAAGTGTTTCACCAGCGCGGATCCGGGTAAGGAATCTATCGCTATCAACATTAGATCAGCTTAATATGGATACCTGAATTGTTGTTAGACCCTACTGAAGGCTAGGGCTGCTAGCTGCGTAATGGCTTATCTAGCGTTGCAACTAGTAGATGCGTTGTTTGATGCGTTGTTCGAAGCTCCGGTATCGTTCCCTTTTAGATACAGCTGTTTTACGTGTATATAGGGACGCTTTGCAACCTCTCTTCTGGACAGGACCTTTTAAAAGGTCAACCTGATAATTTATCTCCTTCTTCAGCCATATATGCTTCAATATGTGATGACAGGGTCTCATAGTTGTCCACTTTACAAAATTCATTTAAAATCCATGGCAATCTTTCTGCTGCTTAATCGACTCCTGGGAGAGGCCGTAATGTAATTTGTCACCTTATGTCGGCAAAAGCGTTGCAATTCTGGAGACTGGGGGGAGGAGATTGCTTGCTCTTCTGTCCTAGAACTAGGGGTGGGGGGGGGAGCAGCCTTATATAGCTTTCAGCTCCTTTGTCCTTGCAATCCTAGGGTCACATCAAAGCCCGTTTGTTCCTTTCACCTCTCCTTCCATCAAATTACCTCAACTGCCGACACCTTATTATAAAATAAGGCGATACTTCAGCAATATTCCGGGGGGTCGATCGCTTTGTGCTTCTCCGACTCGGAGCCCACGAACAGGAGTACTATTTCCTGTCCACTTCAATTCGGCAGAATCTGTCAGTAGAGAAAATTGGACATTTATATCACTATTTCTATTCTGTAATGGCCTAGTCTTAAAGCAAGCCCAGAAATACGGACACTCAGTATGTAAAATCCTCCAAGACGATAAAGATCGTCATTTTACTACTTAAATAATATTGCGAGTTTTAATGGCTACTTATTGCTATTTCGAACGGTTCCTCCATACTTGGACTAGAGACCCAGTAAAAGCCATGTAAATATTGTCCAAGGCGTGGACGCATGAAAGTTCCTGTTTCCTTTCGGATCATATCTGCATATCAGTGCAGCAAGGAAAAGCCAGAGGCGGAAAATGAAAAATCGAGCGGGGTTCGTCACATCTGATATGCAACCATCATCTCGAGCGCATGCTTGATGGCAGCGGAGATTCTCGTCCTCATGTAGTGATACGCCCACAAGGCCGAGCGCACTGGCAATGGAATCCACAGGTTAGCAAAGTTGACAGATTCGTTGACAAAGGTCCCCTGGTAGGGTTCATCATCGCCCCTCTCGCGTCCCACCGCCGGTCCCATGAATGAACTGCCGCCCGCTCCACGCCCTAGGTTAAACTCAAATAGAACACGTCTGTGCTCGAAGTGAAAAGACCACTGCTTGTCCCGCGAAGGCGACAGGATGATAAGGTCGTACCCGGTCTCAGCGCGTCCACCGACCGAGCTGCGCAGATCGCCACCGTACGTAGGCCGCAGCACAAAGTGATCATTTGCAATGGTGGAGTGGTTTGCCGCAGAAGCCTTGCTGCCGATGGACTCGGCGCGGAGCGAAGATGAGAAGACGGGCTCCCCGTCGCGCGATAACAGGAGATTGCCCACCTTTCCCTCCGCCGCCGTTGAGGCCCAGTAGCTCATGGTATACGGACCCACTGGCGGCGCGGAGAAATTCGTAGTCATGGAGCATCTCGAGCCAGGGTCGGCTCTGCCATATGCGCTCGGCGCCGCCGATGCCGTCCGTGAACGAGAGCTGTGATCCCCTGACGTCCAGGTCGACCGAGGTCAGCGCCGCCGGCATCGGCTCCATCCAATACATGCCCCGGACCATGTCGTACGGGGCCGGGGCGTCCTCCGGTGGCGGCCAGGTCGAGCCATCGGCACACCGCGGCTTCGCAGTGCCGCGCAGCGACATGGTGCCGCGGATGTCGGGCGTGTCTAGCGTCACCAATGCGGTGCTCATGTTGTGAGCGATGCGGAACTTGTACACGGCCCCCTGTTTGAGCCATGTCCCCGTGGTATGCGTGGCACAGGATTCGACAACGGTCTGTTCCGCATAATCGATGAGCGAGGCCTTGGTGCCGTTGGTAAAGGTGAGGTCCAGGTTGATGCGCAGGTCGCCGGGGCCGAGGAAGTTGAACTCGGGATCTCTGTAGAAGGCGATGAGGATTCCGGCGTCGCCGCCGGCCGAGATGGCGTCAAACTCCCATTGCTCGCCGGTGCTGGCATTGAATGAGGTAAAGTGCGGCTTCAACGGGTGGTGCGAGTTGGAGTTGAAGAATGGAACCTCGCCCGATGTCAAGTCGCCATAGGCTAACATGTGGGAGACTTGGCACTCGTGGACTTCATTATCGAGTGTTAGCTGGCTATTCCGTGACCCAGGGTTGACGACGTCGTATTCTGCTATTCCAAGTTCAGATTAATCCGCATGGGTTGGAGGGAGCAGCAGTAACAGCGCGCAAGCTGCTGTCGCGCAGCTGACGTGTTGAATATTCATTTTCTAAGCAAGGAGCAAGAACTTGTTAGCAAGATTGGCCTTTACACCTTTGAAGGCCCCATCACAGAGTAGTATAAGAAGTTGGGGGAGCTCAGACTTCAGACGGTCTCGGCAAATGCATGTCCGATTCCTGTTGTCGGAGCTCCGAGTGCGGACTTCCATAGTGGCATCCCCGGAAAGGATCAACACGCACTGCTCAAGCCATTAATAGAACCGAGGATTTATTCTGGGCTGTATTGCATTAGTTATGGATAACTGGAGCTGTTTAACTACGTGCCGGAAATATTATGGCAGTCAGTATGCTACACATCGCACCCATTTGCTCATAATTATAGGCATCTGGTTGTTCTCGTCAACAGAGAGTTGCTTAGACGTCAAGCATTATCTACGATATCACAAGTCCATTAGATAATCATGCCTCATCCGCTACCCGAAGGGTTCACTCCCGCCTCTATTGAACTGCCAGCCAAGTTCACCGGAATCGTCGAGGCGGCTCCTGATGGCAAGCCAACAATAACACATAACCTGGTACTCCCGGCCCCGCGGCCGGACGAGATTGTTGTCAAGAACTTAGCAGTTTCCATCAACCCCTACGACTGGAAGATGCCTCGCAATTACCCTTCTCCCGGCGCCAGGATTGGATGTGAACTGTATGGTGAAGTGTTGGCCATCGGCCCCGAGGCGCAGACAAGACGACCAGACATTCAAGTTGGGGACCGCATCTGCGGCGCCATTCACGGGGCAAATCGAATTGATCATGACTCAGGCTCTTTCTGCGACTACGTGTCAGTGCCGGCCGACATGGTTATCAGGCTGCCGCCGAGATACTCGCCCGGCGCGGCCGCTTCACTCGGGGGCACGTCCTTGTGTACCTTGGCTCTCGCTCTCTGGAGGTCTTTGAAGCTCGAAGGAACCCCCACTCGTCCATTGAACTCGAACAAGTCCGCCCCCTATGTCCTGGTCTACGGCGGAAGTACAGCAACCGGAACCATGGCATTGCAATTGCTAAAACTGTAGGTCTTACTTCCTTTGTTTTACCGAGCCCAGCGAACACTGCCAAGGGTGGCTAGCGCCAACAATGAGGGGGGCTCTGAGGAGAAAATTATTAATAGAGCGAAACAAAACCAGGTCGGGCTATAGGCCAATCACGACGTGCTCGCCGCACAACTTCAAGCTCGTACGGCAGATCGGAGCGGAGGCCGCCTTCGACTACCGCTCGCCAGCTTGCACAGCTGACATCAAGGCGTACACACGCGGCTGTCTCCGCTACGTGCTCGACATAATCACCGACACAACATCGCAAGCCATCTGTCACTCTGTGCTCGGCCGCGCGGGCGGCATCTACTCGTCGCTTGAGAGCCCGTCAGAGGCGTTGAACACGCGCCCGCGTACGGTCAAGGTAGACTTCGTCGTTGGCCCCTGCGCGCTGGGACGGGAGGTCGCCCTCTCCGGCGACTATTACCGCCCCGCGGACCCGGCCTGCCGCCTGCTAGCGGGTCAGCTCTTCGACGAGGTGCAGCCGCTTGTCGAAGACGGGACCATCACGCCGCATCCACACAGAGTGATCGGAAAGGGCTACCAGAGCGTGCTGAAAGGAATAGAATTGCTTGAGAAAGGCGTTTCGGGCGAGCGTCTAGTCGTGCCCATCGCCTAAAAACTATTTGCCATGCTCTACCCAACTGCTTAACTTGGATGAGTTCTCATGCAAAGCCTTGCCCGTCCCGAATTACTCTTTCTCCGAACCATTCTTTGAACGTTTACGTTCCTTTAAACCGTTATCTTGCTTTTTTCGTTAATGTTAATGTTTCTGCTAGTATGCCGACATACTCCCGTCTCGAATCAGAGTGTCCCCGGCCCACTTAGCTTCTGAATAACACACCTTTTTTTTGCAACATGACTATCAACTTTTAATATATCGGGTTCAAAGCGATATATCTCAACAAAAATTAAGCTCCCTATTTGCACCCGTACATCATTATATAGCCCTCGTCGAGAGCTACATGATTATATATGGCTGCACTTTGGGAATCTTTTGGTTATTGCGATATATTGCTTTGAAGCCCGATATATCCACAACTGATTACATTAAACGATTTCGAAGTTGTTTGTTATACGTAATAACAATTGGAAACGTTTTAAAGAAGCTTAGTACGGGATTAGCCCACTACCAGCCGCGCGTTAAACCTTTTTAGTATGGCTTCCCGTTGTTATTGCCCTCGTTTTAACGTATGTGAGGCTATCGCATCGCCGCGGCAGCACAATAATCCCTCGTTTTAATATCGTTATCTTTGCAATTTTTTAAGTGAGTGTGAAGATACGGGTCGCAATCGGGTTAAAAAGCTGTAGTTCTTTTTGGTTTGTGCTACTTTGTTATTTCTATTGCTTTTGTTATTTTTGTTACTTTTAAAAATATAAATACGAACGTCTACGTTACATATATATAAATAATAGAGCTGTTGCCTTGATATCCCCGTTACTTTAATAAAACTTTCCGCCATTAATAATTCGTCCAGTTATTACCGTATATTTCTTAATACGGATTTATAATTAGAAAGATTTTACTGCTATTAACGTTATTTAAATCTTGCCGTTATTTTTTAGCTTTTAAGCCTTTGTTTAAATCGGTTATAACATTTTTATAATTTTCGAACCGTAATATTCCCCGTTTATGTAATTTATATTTCGTGATATATTTCGGAATATTAATAATTTGGTAACTTTTAATCAAATTATTTTCAATCCGAGAAACGTTATTATCAAATAAGAGATTTCTTTTATTAATTGTTCAAGTTATTTTTTTCTTTTAATAGAATTTCCTAATTATGTTGTCGAGCTAGCTTTTAAGTTAATGATAACTATTAATTTTCGTAAATGCTTTTACTTTTTAAATTATTCGAAAGATGTCAAGACCTTCGCCGGTATAGTTAAGTAACGTTTAAGCTTTCCAAAACGCCTTTTAACACCAACCTTTTAAAAGTGTTTTATGCAATACCTATATTAATTGTTTTCACATCTTTATTAACCGCTCCGGTACAGTTTATTAATAACGACATTAATGAATCTTTTTTTTATTGAAATAGAAAATATTGTATTTTGTAATTCTCCGAAAAGCCCTAATATCCTCGCTTATATTCACAAAAGAAGCCAAATTAATATGTAATTTCAGAAAACTTTAGTTAGGCGTATTTTATCGTATTGTATTTATTTTACACATAAGGGCCTTTTTACGTATAAATAAAGATCCACGTTTATTTTATAAATAATTCGTTTCCGTATTAAAATATCGTTATATATTTTACATTATTAATTCGATTAAAAATATATATCATAGAAAGAAAGCGAGAATTCAACCAATAATTGCCTAAAATATAGAGGTTTTTTAAAAATGTAAAGATTAAAACAGCCGTTATTAACAACGAAGCTTTTCTTAAAATTAAATATAAAACGAAATTAAGGAAATATAGAACAGTATTTCTATAACGATAACGAGGTGCTTTAATAAGATAGCGTATAATAAAGCTAGAAAAAAATAAAACGATATTTCGGTAACGTTACAGAAAAGGTATTTAATCCGTATATTTTTTTTTGGTTAGCAATAAAAGTACGAACTTTTTAAGTACCCAGGCTTTGGTATACTGTATTTCGAATTACTTATGAAATAAATAGGTCCAAATATAAATAGCCGGTATTTAATTTAGAAACGAACCGGAAACTATTACTATAGAAAAATAAATCTCGTAATTGGAGTTACCGCGATTAGTAGTTTTTAATTAAGGTATTTCTGTATGATGTTACAATATAAGAATACGAATATTAGATTATGTATATACAAATAATGAGATTATCTTGCTTATATCTGGTTAAATTAATAAAATGTCTTTTACTAATACTTTTCTAGGTTTACTTTACGCATCTTAATATATATAAAATCTATTAAAATATAACACATACAATTATTACTCCAAATGAAAATTTGTTACCTTTAATTATGTAAAGAAGTTTTAAAAGAATTTTATCAAATTAATTTATCGCAAATTTCTTAAACTTTATTCGTATAAAAATAACGTAATTACGTCCGTATATAATACCTTTACCCTGTTTCTTTATAAAGCCGGTTTTTTATTTATATATTATATCGTTATTTCGTTTTAATTATTAAATATAATATTTATTTACGTTAATTATATACGATATTATAAGCTGTAAGAAAACAGGGAAGTACGGCAGAACGTCGGCGACTAGTCGCCGACCTACATGCACTAGAAACCATTATAAAATACCGTAGCAATACATTTTACATATAACCCAGATAAAAGTTTGTTAATATATTTATTTTTTGGAATAACTTGCTATTATTTAGCCATTACTTTACTTTTTTGTTTATTATTTTACATTTTTATATTTTTTTGAAAGTAACGCGATAATTAATTTAAAAGAATTAACGCGTTACCGGGCCTAACCCGTAATAGCCGATTATATGTAAAACGATAAAAATAATTATATTACCAGACGGTCGAAAAACGTTTAAGATTTAATATACGGTAACGACGAAAAAGGTTACCCGATAAGGCGAATACGGACAATATTACGGAACATAGTTATAGTCCGTTTTCCGAACGATATATATTAAAGTTATAAGTAAATATTTAACCCGTTTTTAATAACAAACTTTTACGTATTTATAACGAAATCCGACAAAAACGCGCGAAGTTCGAAAAGAAATGGAAAATACTTGCCGAATAAGCGGAACGTAATTTAATAAAAACGTAACCGCTTAGTTGAAATTATTACGAGTTAATATTACCGATAACATGTACGGAATTATTCGAAATTATCTACATACTTAAAGCAAATATTTAACAAACAGTTTTTAATGCAAAAACGAAAAAATTAAATTATTTCGATTATAAAGATTAATATTCTCGAAAAATCGGGCTTGTCCGATATAATATACGTTTATTAAGTTATAATCAAAATAGAAAATTCTTTATAATTCAAATAACGAACGTACTACGATAATATATAAAAAACGGCCGAAAAGGTTACTTTAAAACGTTTATGGTTTTTCGTAAAAAAGGGTTATTTTAACCTTAAATACGTAAATTAAACGTTCCAAGATACTTTTAAAAAACTTAGGTAAAGCGACGAATTACCCATGGATTTCTTTATAACTTAAAAAATTTATTCACTTAAAATTAAAGGCGTTAATATCGATAAAAAGATAATACAGGTTGGCATATTATTTTTATTACCAATTACGGGAAAACTTAAAAACTAAAATGCTAAAACAAAAGGTTTTTTAAAACGATTATTTAACGTTATAACGAAGGCCGATCGTATATAAGCTATCTAACGTTAAGGTTAAATGTTAAAAACCAAGCAAAAAAAACGATAAACGTACGTATTTAAATGCGTTTTAAGCTAATAATTTAACGAAAGGAAAACATTTAAAGCTGCCGGGGTCGGAAAACGAAAAGAACAGGGCCTTTTAAACAGGTTTTCCGTACCGCCGAATAAATTCTGACCGCAGTAAGTCCGTTCGGTTTAAAAAATCGTTAATTTTTATTAAAAATGACTATATCTTAATTTGTTGGAATTATTAAAAAAAAGGCATATTACCCGTTATTACAAGGCGGAACGTAAGGGGAATTTTCCTTTCCGATTTAAAAACGACAATACGACGGTTAAAAGATAACTACCGGCCGCCGTATAAAACGTTATTATTTTCGATAATTCCAGTAAATCGGAAAAAATATTACCGGAATAAAAACGTATATTTAACTTATTTTAGTTAAGTAAGGTTGGATAATCGGCATAAGACCGTTATTACGGGATACGGTTATTTTCTTTAAAGAAAGAAAGAAATTTGTAATTACCGTAAAAATGGATTTAAATATAAGGGTAAAGGTAAATACGTATAGTAAGCATTTTGCTAAAAAATATAAGTTCTACCTTATCGCCGTTAACATTCCTACGTTAATAAGGGTTAATAAAACTTTTATTAAATGTTATAGAACTTTTGAAATTAAAATAAAAATAACGGATAAGCGCTAAATATTAGGCGTTTCCGGTAAATTTATTTTGCAATTAAATACAACCGGTCGGTACCCGAATTATTTTAATTTTAACTTAAGATAAAAAATTTAAGTATGTTATTAAATATAACAAAATACGAATGGATTTATGGCGGTTTAGAAAAGATCGACGGCGAGGAAATTATAAATTTAGTGCTTGCCGGCGAGTTAGTTTACGTCGTTAATTTCGTCAAGTTTAAGAATAATTATGATATCTTTAAATTTAATAAAAAGGACATTTTTAAGGTTATACGGTTATTTAAATGTTTAGAAAAGTTTCGGAATGTGTATTTAGAAAAAGAGGTAAAAGCGTTATTTATATTTTTAAAAGTTAAGTACCCGATCGACTTGATATTAAGCAAGTTATTTTTTATAGGCCCGATTTACCCAATTTTAAAACTTTAACGGCGAAAGTTCGAAAAGTATATCCGCGAGAATTTAGGTATAAAACGAATCGGAAAGTTTAAGTCGGAAATTGCTATTTTTGTTTTATTCGTATTTAAAAAGGACGGTATATTAAAATTATGCGTCGATTACCGATCGTTTAACCGAGTTATTATAAAAAATCGGTATTCTTTATTATTAATTTTTAAAATTTCTGGATTAATTAAAGTTCGTTAAGGTTTTTTTAAACTGGATTTACGAGACGTATATTACTGCATTCGGGTTCGGAAAAGCGACGAGTAAAAAACCGTTTTCCAAACGAAATAGGGACAATTTAAATATATAGTAATACCGTTTAGGCTTATTAACGTTCCTGCGATTTTCCGAATATATATATATAAAGTTTCAGCCGGCTTCATTAATAAAATTTATATTGTTTATTTAAAGGATATCGCAATGTTTTTAAATAACGAAAAGAATACGCGATATATTTCCGATTAATTTATAAATAACTAAAGGAATACTAATTATTTGCTAAATTATCGAAGTACGAATTTTTCCAGATAAATATTTTATTTCTGGGATTCGTTATTAGTACTGAAAGGATATAAATGAATCCCTGTCGGGTTGCCGCGGTTTAAGAATAAAAATTTTTAACTCGATATACGATATTTAAGTATTTTTAAGGTTTATTTACTTTTACCAGAGATTTATTGCCTATTATCCGAAAATAACCGCTTTTATTATTAATTTATGAAAAAAAGAACATTAAAATAGGGATGTCGAATAATTAACCGAAATAACCGAAACGTTCGAAAGGTTAAAAGTTACCTTTCGTAATGCGATTATATTCCGATATTAAGACTTTATTCGGCGCATTCGTACAAAAGTTAACGCGTTTGATAAGGTTATATCCAGTAGTTTGTTACAACTTTACGAAAAAAATTAATACCCGGTTATTTCTTAGTTACGGGAATTTTCAAATACCGAAATAAGGTAGACAACCGGTTAATAAAAGTTAATAATTATTATGAAAAGATTAAAACATTATGCCAGTATTTAAAAAACGCCAAATAAAATTTTGTAGTTTTAATAAACCATTAAGCGTTAAAGGGGGTAATGGCCGTTTTTACGCGGGATTTTCGGGGAAAGCTCGCCCGGTAAGTATATCGATTATTCCAGTTCGATTTTAAAATATAATATTAACCGAAAGAAACTAACCCGGCGGATAAGTTAAATAAATAACCAGATTATATGTTAACGCCGATTAATTATAACTATGTAATATTTATATTCGTAAGGAAATTCCAACTGGTCGACGAGTTATCTAAAAAAATTAAGTATTTAATAATAACCTTTTCCCGTACCGTTAAAAAATACAAACGGATGTAATAGTTTGTTAAGATTACATAAAATTCACTAACAGGCGAATTTCCTAACGAATATAAAGTTAAAAAAGCTTAAATAACCGAAATCCGCGTTAAGATAACGTAAGACTTTTATTATACGATTACGAATTGCTTTGTGGAAAAACGGAAAAAGGGAACCGTATGCCGGTATTTTTTATATAAAATACGTACGGTAAAAAAAGCCCAGGTAACAGCCGTTATCCGGACCGCATTAAAAAAATAAAAGTCCGACGTAAAAAAAACGTACCGTTTTAATGCCGAAAAGTCGGCAGAATTAAAAAACGAAAACGTTAAGGTTATTATACCGAAACAGTACGATTTACGTCCAGTAATAAAAGAACTAACTCAAGACGGAACGGTATTTATTTCCAAAATTTCGCCATAATTTTATGATAAAACCTGCAAATTATAAACCAAAAATTGAAATATTTAAAAGTTTATAACGTTAACTTAAAGAAATACCGAAACAGAAAAGGAATATTAGGTACATTTAAATAATATATTATTTTATCGGGATAAATTTATAATTTCTTTGCAATAGGCGTTACGTTAATAATTAATTAATTAATACTATGACTATTCCTAAATAAGGTATATAAAAAACCGAAAAATTATTAAGTTAAGTAACCGCAAATTCCATTAAAAAAATATAACAAACGATATCCAAAGATATGTCGAACGTTACTTTATATACCAAAATACGCGGAAACTTAGGTATAAGTTTTATAAGATATTATAATTACTTTCTTTACCGGAATAACTATTTTAAAAATTAAGCATAGATTATATTATAAAGTTACCCTTTAACTTAAAAAATAACAGGCGTAATTATAACGTTATCCTAATAATTATTAACCGGTTTACGAAACTAATTTTATTTTTATTTATAGTTAAAACCTTAATAATAATAAAGTTAGTTAGGAATTTATATAAGAAAATAAAATATCGTTTCGGCTCTTTATTAAAAACCGTTAATAACCGAAATAAATTATGTATTAGTTAATTTTAGGCCGATTTTTACAGAATAAGAAAAATCGAGTACCGATTATTTACCGTTTATTATCCGTAAATTAATAAATAAATTAAATACAGAAACAAGATAACCTAGTATATAAGCGAACCGCCGATACAAACGAACCGCTCGTTTTTTCTTAACAACTCTAATTATCCAAGTTTAATTATTTATATCTTAACAGCAACGCATTAAATCAATTCAAACTAATCGGATTCGTCTTCGCTAAATGTATCTATAGTTTCTTCACAAATACGCGCATTATATCCAGGTTTACCGGAAACGTTACACTTCCGTTCTTTCGTTTTAACCCTCTTACAACGATTACTTTTAGCTGTTATTAGCTACATTTTTCATCTTTTTTTTCGGTCAGGAAAGTTTATCTCTTTTATATAATAAATATTCCTCCTTTTTGAAAACGTTTATTTTTAATCCTTCGGCGTTTGCTAAATAATGGTTAATTTCGCGTAATTTGGCGGCTTTCTTTAATAAAAAAACGTTTTCGTATAAAAATATCAAGTTATTTTTTATTAAGAAATTAACCGATTTAACCATTTTTATCGGCGAGCTCCCCAGGTAATTTCTAATCTTTCTTTGCAAATACTATCTCCGTTTTTTTGTTTCTTGGATATTTCAAAAAGTTTTCAACGGTAAAGAAAAAAAAAGACCAACGGAAGTAAACGGCGAGACGGTCGGCGTAAGTATAACTAAAGAAATTTCCAAATCGGAAAAAATATTATTAAGATTAAATAAAATAAATCCAGCTTTTGCGAAACCGGATTTAATATTATCAGACGTTATAACGGCTTTAAACGCGTCGAAAAAACCGGCGAAAAAATCTTCCTTAACAATATAAGTATAATAACGTCGCATTAAATTCTCGATATAAAGCGTATACGCGCGTTTTAAAACAAAAAAGTAAGATACGTCGAAAAATAAAAACTAATAAGAAAAATAAAAACGTATGCAAAACGTAATAATATAGTTATTTGCGTAATACTTTTCGAATTTTATCGAATAATAACTTTCGTAGCCGTTAAGGATAAAGAAACGTTTCGTTTCTTTCGGACGCGTTTAAATATGTTTATCGAAATGCTAAATTTATTTTAAAATTAATTCATTCGTTATTTAGTTATTATAACTAATCCCAACTTTTTAAAAAAGTAATAATAAATTATTATAATAGCAAGATTAAAAATAGGTTTTCGCAGTTAAAATAATAAATAACAATATAACCCAACCTTACAAATTAACAACTTATATAACTATAACCCATTTCCGATTGCCTTATTACATTTATTTAAATTTTCTACGTCTTTCGGCGCTTATAATTACTATATTACATATTATTAAAAACCCTATTAAAAACTTCGTTTCGTCGAAATTATAAATATCTTCTTTTGTAATACCGTATTTTACGATCGTAACCCGAATTAACTCGAACTATTTACGAAATACTTCCGGATTTTCGCATAATACCTTTTAATAATTATTTTTTCGATTTAAACGCCTTTTAAGTTTTTTTTTACCGTCGAACAAAATCCGACGCTTAGTTAATCCCGACGCGATCGGCGATACGCTAAGTAAGCAACAAATTCGCCATATTTTCAATATGTTAAAACCGGACAAAAAACGCTCACGTATCTAGATTAAGGATTTTTTCGACAATCGATTTCTTTTCGGTCGGCGTTAATTTTCGCAAATTAAAAATTATATCGGCTCGAAAGACGGTACCATTATATCGGTTTCTTAAAATAATTTCGAAAACGTCATATATCGTATAAAAACGTTTATAATTAAATTTTGGGTTTTCTTTTTTAATTTAAATAACTAAATTTAACCTCGATTCTTTTATAAGCCGTTCTATATTATTAATATTAAGAAATAAATAATTAAACTTGGATAATTAAAATGCTAAGAAAAAACAAACGGTTCGCTTATGTCGGCGGTTCGCTTATATGTTACGTTATTAAAGAATATTTTCGAAATTATTGTAACAAAAATTAAGTTAACTAAACGCAATTATTACATGAAACCGAATTTGTTTATAATTATTACCGAAACGAATTTACCGGATATTCACCGTTTAAAGCCTTATACGGCTACTACCCGCGTATAATAAAATAAATACCTAATAAGTTCCAAAATAAAGTGTAAAAAATACGAAAACGGCTTAAACGTACGGCTCAAATTCGCCGACGGATATACGAATATTAGGAAAAAACCCCAATTAATTAAAAGAAATATTACGATCGGAAACATTAAGTAATAGCTTTTAAAAATATTAAATTATAAAGTTATTTACGAAAGACTTGAAGTTTAAAAAAAGCCTTAAGTTAATACTAACGTATATTTGGGTAAAAATCGCTAAACAGGTAAAAACATAAATTTATAAAGTTTACTTATTTATAAAATATTAACGGTTTTATATTATATTCTTAATATTTTCGTTAAAACTTTAATATAACCGGAAGAATACCGCCGATTACATGTTACTTTCCGACTTAAAAAAGGAATAACTAAAGTAAATCGTTAAAAATATCGTTAAACATAAAAGAAATTACGGTAAAAAAACGTTTTTCGTTAAATAAAAAAGCTGGCCCGTTAAATATAACACTTAAAAACTAAAAAAAAAATTTAACGAACGCATAACGAATATTTACCAGATACGAAAAAAAACTAAGCGAATATATAGCAAATAAAATAAATATAAAAAAGCTTTAAGCATTTTACCGGCTACGAGCCGTTATAAATCGATCGGAAACCGTTTAAATATCTTTAAAATTAATTAATTAATTTTTTTTTAAAACAAAACCGAATAACAATAATATAAACGTAAAAATAATAACTACAAAAATAACTAATAATAACGAACTATAACTAACAGAAAATTCGCCGACCAGATAACGATAACACCAAACGTTTTTAATAAGAATTAAATCTATTATTTTAAAATTAAAAATCTTACGTTTTATTAATTAATTACAAGCAAATACTCGGCAATTAATCGGCAAAAGAATCCGTAAAAATAATCTAAAATAACGAAATATAAAAACCAAAACCGGAACCGGAACCAGAACAGGAAAATAAACTTTATAACGTAACGCTCGGAAAACGAACGCCGAAACCCGCAAAAAACGACATAACAAAAAGTAACGTAATAAAAAATAACGACAACGGAATATCGAAAAACTGCTTCGTATTAACGCGTTTATAAAATAACGGAATAACGCGTTATTAGCGAACCTTCGTTATACCTTATAGGTTACAGCTAATTAAATTAACCGAATCTTTATTATTATAATAAAAAGCTTTTTAAATAAACTTCACGTAACTAAAGCTTTATAGGTAAACTAATTACGTTTAAATAACTTAACCCAAATTCTGTCTAAACCGTTATTAAATAATCGAAAATAAGCATTTTTAAACAAAAACCGTAACGTATTATTAAAAATAATATAAACGGAACCGTTCCGTTCGTACGACGGAAACATAACGTTTATTCGTTAACGGGCCTTATAAATATTTATAAATATACTTTTATTTTTTTTAAAAGAATTAATATATTAACAATAACAAATAATGAAAAATAGATTAATGGAAAGTGATAACTTATAAATATATATTCGAACCAAAAATATTAAAAAGGACGCACAAATTACGTTTTTACAGCAGTAATCGTTATACGTTCGGTATTTTTAACATTAAAAATAACGTAATCTTTCTTAATATAAGCTTTACGGAAAGTAAAACGGGTATTTTCGAAAAGTACAATACGCCGACCGAATTACGCTAATTTATCGATAAGCGGTTTATTCATATTTATAAATTCGATTTCATATTAAACGGCCTCGAAATAATAAATAAAGATTTTTTAAGCGGTATTACAAAAACAAATAGGGATTTATTTAACAATTAAATACTATCCAATTAAACGAAAATAAAAACTTATACGAAAACATTTTTTCTTATTTTAAACATAATACATATAAATTTCGGCATGTTTTCGAAGAAAATCGGCAACGTAAATAATATCCAGATCAAAATAAAAAACCGACACAATCCTGGCATAATTCTTTGAATTTCGTCGATTTATTTAAAAAAAGAAAGTATTTTAACTTATCGAAAAAGTTTTCGCAAAAACACATAACTACAACAAATAATCGGAAACGAAACTTTTTTTTTGAAAATTAAGGAAATAACTACAAAAAAAGCCGACAGTTCGAAAAAATAAAAACGGTAATCGCAAATAAAAATCAACATTCGGAATACTAAAAGGAAAAAAAATCCACAACGCGGAAACAAACAGCAACATAATCGGAAAACGTTCGGCAACGGCCATACAAATACGGCGCCCGAAACAACGAAACGCACAAAGCAACTAGGCCGTACCGGAACGTACACGTCCCACATCCGAAACCAAACCAACTAACATATCAGGCATACAACTAACAGCAACTACTAAAAACCAACAACTAAAAAAAAAACAATATAAAAAATAAAGAAATACGGCAAAACGTCGGCGACTAATCGCCAACTTACATATACTAAAAACCATTACAAAATACCGTAACAATACATCTTACATACAATCCAAATAAAAGTCTGCTAATACACCTACTTCTTGGAATAATTTGCTACTGTTCGGCTATCACCTTACTCTTCCACCCATTATCTTACATAAGCATTATTATCATTTTTGTATTCGAATTCCTTTACGATGTTATAATTAAATTTCTACCACGGCGGTAACTTAATAGCAATTATATTATCTTTAATACGATAATAATATCGCAAATAAAAGTTATCGATTTCCTTATTGATATAGTTATCGTAGGTTCCGTTTTTAAAGCCCGTTTTGGTTTAACAGTTTTTATATAGCATTATGTCGCTGTTTTACAAATTACGTTTATATTAATTATATGGAACTTATTTTTTATTCAACTAAGAAACGTAGTTGGTAAAGGAAATACCTATTTAGTTTATTAACTTTAATAATTTACTTTAATTAGTATTTTGTATAATTATAACCTTTTTAAATTAAGAATCTTTGTAAATTAAAAATGGAAGGCGCGGTTATTTATTCTTATTGATAAAACCGGCTGGGTTTTTTAATATAAAACCTGTGTTAAAAATATACCAGGTAGTGGAAGATAAGTTATAGCAAGTTTAATTAATAAATTAAGGTTATAAAGTAATTATATTAACCGGGTAATACAAACGCAACTAATGGATTTACTATATAAATACGTTTAGATTATGCGTTTTACATTTAGGCGAAATATAAACCGTTTTACGTTTAGCTTTACGTATTAATATAATATTAATTTACAATATTTATGACTTTGAAATATTTAGTTAATTCAAATTAAAATAATGTCCGTTAAAGGGTTACGAACGATAATTTACTCGGCTGCTTGGAATTACGAAGAGCTTCCAGAAATCCGATAAGAATTGACGTGGATAGCAGCGGGACTAGGCAGTCTGAAGTTACTTTGGAATGAGATATTTGCGAGATGGAAAGGTATTAATGAAGCATAGGAATTGAGGTAGCAATCTATCGTTTTATCCAATTTTATATATACGATTACGTTTTCTTTAAGAAGATCGATATAGTTTATAAAGTTTTAAAAATATTTTAAAACGTCAAACGGAATATTATCAAGTTCTTACAACTTACAACATTTAACAAATATATTACAAAAGTAACGAATATCTATAACCAGCGGTTTGAAAACCGATAAAAATACTTTAATTTACGCATTGGGCATTTTAAAGCTAGTTAAGAAAAAAAACATAAGATACCTTTTATTTCGTGTAGAAAAATTCCAGAACTTATTAAACTTGGCATTACTTAACGACGAAATATCAACCAGGTACATTATAATAATTGCGGTAGAATGAAACATGTTGCACCACGATATACAATATTACAAAAAATAGATAAAAGGCATATTGAACTCCAATACGCGGAATGTTACCGAAATATCAAAACGGGAACCCATAAGTTAATACAATTCACATTTGTAATAACGACGAATAAAAAACGCCGCGATAAGGACTAAAAGCGGTTAAAGCTCTTTTATAGGTAATAATGGAAAAACAAGTTGAAAACGCCCGTAATACGGACCTTTATCTCGTTAACTGCAACAAGTATTAAGATTTTATTTACGCAAAAAGAAAACAACGCATTTAAAAGCAAATTACGCCGATATAAAAGAGTTTCGATTTTTATACTAAAAGACAAAAATCAGGAAAACTAATAATAATATCGAGAATTACGAACTTGTACCGAATAAAGAAAAGTTAAAGATGTAATATTAATATTAATATAACCAAATAGCGAAAGGTACTTTTAATAAAGCCTTTTGTAGTATTTCGGATAGTACGACCATTAAAATTGAAAAAGTCTAATTTAAACATCTGTTAATAAATATTTGCCAAGTATTATTAACGACATCTAGTTTCAGTTAAGATTTAAAATGAAGCGGTAAAAAGAAAATATATTACGCAAGGAATTAGCAGAATATACCGTTTAACACGAGGCGACCTGTTAAAAGAAATAAAAGGTTACTAGAAAACTGGAAAGACACATCTACAACCTAGCAAACCAGGTGCATTAATAAAAAGAAAAAGGTTCTCCGACTAGAAACTTAATCACGCCGCCGATATAACTCATTGAAGCAAATATAAAAAATATATAACAACTTACGGAACAAATAAAAGAACTGAAAAAGTTTTTGAAAAAGGGGCGTTACTTATTAAAAAGCTTTAAAATAACGAAAAGTGGAATCAACGATAAAAGTTTCTTAAAATGTCTTTGAGTACAACGATAAGAGCTAATACCAACGCTGTTATATTGCAAATACGAATTAATATATGCTGGTATATTGTAATAAAAGAGTACAGGACTTTAGGTACCAACTATATTACCCCGAAGTTGGTAAATAGGCTGAGACTACTATAAAAGATTAAAAAGGACCTTTACATCTTCAGAAACGTCGAAAGCTAGGCATTCGCCTATAAAAACGAAAGAACTATTCGCGAAAGCAGTTATTTTAAGATTTCTATTACAAAACAGGTTTAAATAATTCATTTCGATATCGTTTTATTAAGGAAATACAATATAACCTTTAAAAGATTACCGTTAATCAATATAATTATTTAATCCATTAATATATTAACTAGCTAAAGTGTATTCCAAACACCAGCGGCAAGCAAAAAAAGAATAAGATTTCCATGCCTAATTAATAAAGAAACGGATAACGAATGCAAGGTTAAAATACAACAAAAACTTTACCGTTTAAAAAAAGCGAAACGTAAAAAAAGAAAATGCATAATAAGCACATTCAACGCATCATAGCTACTATCCGGGCACAACTTTACGATAAAGATAAAATCTTAAAGCATTAACCGAAAATTTAAAACAAAAACATACCTAATATACTGTTACGATATCGCAAATACAAACGATTATTTTCAGAAGTATTCGATACAACTTAACAAAACAAAACAAATAAAGTCATAAAATAACCCTTAAAAAACACCCCATCCAAGATTTATCCTATTTATAATTTAAACGAACCTAAGCTTTATACCTTACGCAAATACATAAAGGACAAACATTAAAAACAATAGATTCGACAATTTCTATTTTAGAGAAGATATCCTATATTCTTCGTACTCCAAAAAGGGCAAGCTACGATTAATTATAAGCTACCGATAGCTTAATAGTATTACCGTTAAAAACAGGACATTTCTATTATTAATTAGTAGAATAAACAAGCGCTTATAAAAAGCTAAATAGTTTACTTTTTTAATTTTAAAAAACGGGTACAACCTGATACGACTTAGGGGAAGATACGAATACAACACGGCTTTTAAAATAGAATACGAACTATACGAATATTTAACTACATTAACGGAACTTACAAATGCATTAATGGCCTTTAAAGAAATAATTAACCACGAATTCCTAAAATGCCTAGATATTGTCGTTATATACTATCTAAATGATATTTGATTTTTTTCAAATTGAAAAAAATGTATATAAAACATGTTTATCAGGTTTTTCAAGTTATACAAAGCGTTCTTTTATGAATTAACGCAAAATAAAACATAATTCCATATATAAAGATTAGAATATCTATAACATATCATGAGTTCAAAATCTATCAAAATAAACTTAAAGAAAACTCTAGCAATAACAAAAGAGCTAATACCTATTACAGTTACAGAAGTATAGTTAATTATTAGGTTCGCTAATTATTGTCGAAGATTTATTAAATACTTTAACAAGATTACAACACCATTATCCAACTTATTTAAAAGAAACGAATTCGAGTAAAGGACGATAACAAAAGGAGTTTCTAATAAATTTTATAACGCAATTATTAATGAACCAGTAATAATCATATACGATCCTAAACATGCAATTAAGCTAAAAACCGACTTTTTAGTTATGTATTAACCGCATTAATCGGATACCGAAATAATTCAAAAAAGACTATACTCGATTACTTTTTACTTATATAAATAAAAAAGCCCAAATTAATTATACTATTTCCAAAAAATAATTTATGGTTATTATTAAAGCCTTTCGAAAATTCAAATAAATACTAAAAAGTACCTTAATTAAATTAAGGTTCAAACGGCTTATAAAAGTCTTACCGGTTTTATTACGATATGGAAATTTTAACAACGATTATAAATTTCGATTATTATAGATTTTATTACCAAATGTGACGGCTGGGCTAGTTAACTAACTATTAAACCTAGTCGTACGGGTTTATGTTGGCAGTGGTATTGTGGGAAACTGAGTAATAACGGGGATATTAGTTACGTCTGGTAATATCAGATAACTAAAGGTGATCTGGGTAACTAAGTTGTATTATAAGCTGGTGTTATTTAAGATTATGGAAATAACGAGCGTATATATCTGTGTTTTGGCTTAAGGTGTTTAAACCGACTTAAATTTTCCTTTGGTGATCGGATTTCCTTGAGCTTTTTGAGCCATTTTTTTGGCTTGACTGGCTTAAGTTGCCAAGTTTTTTCGGAGCTATTAGAACTTTTTGAGCCTTTTTGAGCTAGTTACGTGATATGGATCTACAGTCGGGTTTTGCTTATTCCAGGTTCCGACCGTTTTTGGAGTAGCTAAGCCTGCTGGGCCATAATACGATTTTTTTCTTTTTAGGATTTTTGCTTTTAAAGATTAATTTGTTTGTTTCGTTGTTTTTAGTAAGTAATTTTCCCTTTTTATCTTTATTTTTCTGGTGTGTTTTTGGGCTGATTATTATGTCCGGTTGGATTGAAAAGATTCGTTTTCGTAAGCGTATTAACGCTTTTATTTTTTTAGAACGAATTGACCGTTTTGGGTTTATTATGTTATCGGATATTTCTTGTTTTTGTTGTAAGTTTGAAAATAAATCCTGTAAGGCCTATCACAGTTCTGGGAAATGTTTGCGCTGTACCGAATACGGGGGTTTCTGTGATTTTTTCGGCCCTTCCGAGGCCGAGTACCAAAAGTTGGTAATTAAGGAAGACTGTTTGGATTTGCAAGAACGTTTTGCCGAAAAGGAATTATTGCGGGTGCAGCAAAGTTTTAACGAATTTTAACAGTACCTGCAGGAATTATTTGGTCGTTTGGTGCGTTTTCGGAATTAAAAGAAAATTCTGCGATAGCGAGGTATTGAATTGTTGCGTAAGGGAATTCAGGGTACGGAGGTTATAAAAGAGTTTGAGCGTTTAGAAAGGGAGCAATAACAGTTAGAAATTGCGGTTGCTGCAGTTACATCGGCCGCGGTTACAGACCCGGCTAATTGGTCTGGTGTCGAGCTTACCGATTGGTCCGCCGTTGGCTGGGACGTGTCCGTTATTTTTGGTGAAAATCTTTTAACAGGTGCTAGGAGTTCATGAGGTTTTTGGCAGGTTTCCAGGTGTTTTCGGAATCTGGGTGCTTTTTCCATTTAATTAGGTACTGGGTAAGTCTATTTTCTTTGTGTATGTCCAGGATTTTCTTTATTTCGTATACTGGTATATCCTTTTCCGTTTTGTTTTTTTATTCTGTATTAACCTTGATAATGTTTGCTGTTGATTTAAATAAGGAAACATAAAAAACTGGATGGAGTTTAACTTTTAGTGGTAACTTTAATTTGTAGTTATTTTCCGAAATTTTCTTAGCGATTTTGTATGGACCGATATACTTAAAGTCGAGTTTTTGATTTGGGCGTTTGGTTTTAATGTTTTTGGTAGCTAGGTAGACCATTTTTCTTTTTAAAAAGGTTAATTTTTTTAACCTTTTTTAGTTGTAATATTTTTTTATTTAATTGCGAACAAATTCGAGTTTTGTTTTTATTTTTGCGTATAACTGTCGGAACTGTTCTGACGTTAAGATAACCTTGACATTTACCGGACCGTCGTCGCGTAACTTCCTGTAAACTTCTGGTGTAAAGCCAAAATTGACGTTTGCCGGGGTAGTTTTGATGCTTTCGTGATAGCTGGTGTTATAAGCCAATTAGGTTATTGGTAACTTTTTAACCCAATTGTTTTGTTCGTAGTTAATGTAATACCGTAAGTAGGTTTCTAGTGTTTAATTTAAGCGTTTTGTTTGTTTATTTGTTTGGGGTTTGAATGCGTTGGATAATTTATGGTTCAGGCCGATTTGTGCTATTAAGCCTTGTTAAAACTTAGAGGTAAACGTGGTGTTTTTGTTGGAAATGATTTCTGTCGGTAATCCATGTACGTTGAAGATATGTCGAAAAAAAATGTATGCCATTTGTTCTGTATTGGTGTTCTTATTATATGGTAGGAAATAAGAAAATTTCGTAAATCGATCGACGATTACGAAGATATTGTTATAATGTATTTTTGTTGCTGGATTTTCGGATAAGGGAAGTTTAGTAATGAAATCCATAATAATCGAATTTTATGGTTGCTGTGAAACTGGAAGTGGTTGTAATTTTCCGTATGGTTTATGCCGTGGAGCTTTGGCCTTAGCGTAACCGTTGCATTATTTTATGACTTTTTGTATTGCTGTTTTTATTTTAAGAAAGTAATAGGTGCGTTATAATCGTTCTAGGGTTTTGTGGATTTTTGGATGTCCGTGAAATAGGTGTTAATGTATATTCCATATTAGGTCCTGTTAATATTTTTTTGGAACCTGGACTTTATTTGTTTTTTAATTATCGGGTAGGTTATTATTATATTGTTGAATTTTCTGATGTAAGTTAGGGGGCATTGCTTTAATCGTCGCAATCCGTCGTGATTTCAGATGTTTTTCTGGGGTGATATCGAAGATTTTGTAGCTAACTTTAACCAGCTTTTCTTTTAGGTCAGGTCGTTTGTTAAGAACGTTTGCTTTATCGTTTTTAGATTTTTTCTAATGGATAACGATAAAGTTGTATTCGGTTAGTTTTTTTGCGTAACGTAATTATCGTTTTGTTAATTTTTGCGTAATGGTAAAACGGGTGAGGTTTTTGTAATCGGTATAGACCTTGATTTGATGGAGGTTTTTTTTAAGCATATGTTTAAATTTTCGGAAAGCTTTAACAATAGTTATGAATTCTTTGTCGGGAATGCTATAGTTCAATTCCGTTCCTTTTAATTTATAGGAATAAAAAGCAATTGGGTGAAATATTTCTTGATTATTTCGGTATTCGATTACCGCGTTTAACGCGTAATCCGAAAAGTCGGTTTCTAGCTTAACTGGACGATTTAGATCGTATATAATCAGTACCGGTTTATTAGTAATTACGTCCTTGATTTGTTGGAATATTTTTTTTGTTTCCGTTATTTATTGGAATTCGTTTTTTTTTCTAGTTAGATTCGATAGTAGTATCGCGATCTTATTGAAATATTTGATAAACTTTCGGTAGTAATTGGCGAATTTAATAAATACCTGTACCTCTGTAATTATGGTAGGCCTTGGCTATTTGGTTATTGCTGTAATTTTCTTAAGGTCCATTTTAATATATCCCGGAGTAATAATATGCCTTAGGTATTCCATTTCTTAAATATGGAACTGGTTCTTTTTTACGTTGATTAACAAATTGGCGTTTTGTAAAGCTTGAAAAACTTGATGAACGTATTTTGCGTATGCTTTTTCCGATTTTGAAAAAATTAGAATATCGTCCAGGTAATATATAGCGAAGATATCTAGGTATTCTTGGAATACGTGGTTGATTATCTGCTGAAAAGTTGCTGGTGCGTTCGTAAGTTCCATTAGCGTAACCAAATATTCGTATAATCCGTACTTTATTCTGAAAACCGTTTTCCATTCGTAACCTGGTTTTATTCGAATTAGGTTATACCCGTTTTTAAGATTTAACGCAGTAAACCATTTAGCTTTTTATAAGCGATCCTTTATTTCGGTAATTAATAATAAGAAAGTTTTATCTTTGACGGTAATGCTGTTTAAATGCTGATAATTTATTATTAGTCGTAACTTGCTATTTTTTTTTGGTACGAAAAATATAGGGTATCCTGTTAAAGATATAAATTGCCGAATCCACCCCTTTTGGAATCTATCTTTTAAATATTCTCGTAAGGTATAAAGTTCTGTGGCATTAAGATTATAAATAAGGTAAAACTTGGGTAAGGTGCTTTCTTTAAAAACTATCTTATGGTTTTATTTATTATGTTCCGGTAGCTTCGTTTTAAGTTTCTTTTGAAACAGTCGCTTGTATTTGCGATATTGTGGTGGTACATTAGCCATGCTTTCTTCTGGCTCTTCGGGCTGGTATTCTAAAATTTTGTCAATATCGCAAAGCTGTACCCGGATAGTAGCTATAATACGTCGAATATGTCGGTTATGCCCTTTTTCTTTCTTGTATCGTGTTCCTTTAGGTAGTGAAGTTTTTATCGTATTTTTATGCCTATATTCGTTCTTTTTTTCGTTATTAATCGAATGTGGAGATTTCGTTTATTTTTTTTGCTTGTCGATGGAGTGTAAAGCGAATTTTACCTGGCCAGTATTCTAGTTGATTAAGGGGTTATATTGATATAACCATGGCTTCCTTAAAATTATATCGTAGTTCTTTAACGGAACGATGTCGAAGTTAACTGTCTGGATTTGTTCTTTAATAAAAATCTCGAGGTGATTAATTTTGCGTGTAATTTTTCCGTTGTTGTAAGCGAATGCCTAACTTTCGGCGTTTTCGGCGATGTAAGGGTTTTTTTTATCCTTTTATAATAATCTAAGCTGGTTTACCAATTTCGGGGTAATATAATTGGCGTTTAAAGCTCCGCAGTCTACCATTGCGGTATACCAGTATATCCCAATTTGTATTTTTAAGGTAATAAGGTTATTTTTGGTTTTTATCGTCGTATATAGAGCTTTTTTAAGGGGTTTATGTTAACTTCCTTAGCTTCCGTTATCCTGTAGCTTTTTTATAGGTAACGCTTATTTTTTGGGTTTTCCAGCTGCTTAATCCTTGCTTGTAGCTGTTCGATATGTTTTTTTTGTCGTCGTAATGTTACCTTTAATTCCATAGTACGTATATCGAATAACTTGTTGTATTGTTTTAGGGTAAGAAGGTTCCTTTCGATTTGTTCGATTGTGCTTTTTTTTGGGCGGTCTGTTTCCGTTATCCAGCTGTCTGGGTTGTTAGATTATTGTTAATACCGTATGTCGTACCTGGTTATATCTTTCTGTTGGGATTGTATTTCCTTTTAAAGCTTTTGTTGTTTTTTGGAGTTAGTTGTAAATGCTAACTGAAATTGCAAGTCGTTAAAGGTTTTTCGTGCTGTTTTCATAATTATCTGATAAATCCACTTTTTTTATGTTTTATGGTTACATGTTTCGAAATGGTATATCGGGTCCTTTTCTGGGCAACTCTTGTTTTTGGGCCAACTTCCTCTTACGGTAAGGATGTCGATGGTGTCCTGTGATGCCATTGTGCGTAGGTAACGGTACTATTGCTAATTTCTGGAATTGCTTTTAATTTGGTTCTGAAAGTCGAATTCTTGGTGCCATATACGTATAATACGGCGTTGGATATAGTCTTGTTGGTTTTCGTATCGAGGGTAGTGGGCTTGCCTGCAGTGGATAGCATGTAATTTCCCGTACCGGTTAGGCGTTCCTAATAACAAAGCCTCATCCTAACCGTGGTATTCCTTAATTTATACGTTTAATTCCAACTGTTCGTACCGCTTTTATTTCTTTTTTTATAATCGTAAACGAAATTTAGGAGTAAAAAGCTTTTTTTATCCTTGGTATTCCATTAACTACCCCGTTATAACAAAACGTTGTCGTTTAATTGCTGCTTAAGATAGGATTTTGGCCGTTTTTAATCCTTGCTATATTTTTTCCTGTTTATTATCGTCGCGAATACGAATTATATTGATTTATTTGTTGCCGTTAGGGGTTTTTGGTAGTTCCTCTAATACTGGGGTCTAACGTACCTTTTTGTCGTTTTTTAGCGGCGCTTTGCAATATCGTGCAACATGTCCTATCTTGTCGTAATTGTAACATTTAACTTGGTTTACGTTTTGTCGTTAAATAATGTTAATTTCCATAAATCCTGGAGCTGTTCCAAAGGAAATAGGAGGTACCTCGCGTCTTTTTTCCTAATTAGCTTTAAAATATCCAACCCATAAGGTAAAGTGTCCTTTTTTTTCTTGTTGCCTTTCGAACTGTCGATTGTCGATTCTTACTGTTTCGGTAATATACTTATCGAGTGTTGTAGGCCGTAGGAATTTAATAATTTTATCCTTAACGTCTTCCTTTAAACCCTTATAAAATATATCGATTAAAGTATTATCTTTATCATCTATTTATCCTGCTTTAATTATGAAGTTTCTAAATTCCATAACGTACTTAAAGGCTGGTCCTTTCTGGCGCAATTGAAGGATTTGTTAAGTTACAACTCGTTTCTCGTCTGGATTTTTTAAGTTGTTTTTAAGTTTTTTTTCGAAATTGATATAAGCGAAGAAAATTTCCTTGGTAACCTTTTCTTAATCGGATTTTTCTTTTTTTAAAAAGTTTCTTATGGTAGGTTCGAACTAATCGAAAATATCTTTTTCCAAACAGGCTGTAACGGCGAGAATCTGGTCCGCTGGATCGGTAAGTCCCTTTAAACGGATATAAACCCGAACCTGGGTTAGAAAACTTTAAACGTTTCCTTTTCCGTTATACGGTCCTGGCTTTTTAGGCTTTATCTTGCGGGTGCCTATTGGTACTGTTATCTAATCGGTAAGTTGTTAAACGATAACCTTAAGCTTTTTAACCTTATCTTGGAGCTGCTGAACCGTAAATTCCTAAGTTACGGTTACTTAAGTATTGGTCGACATAATAGCGATTCGAGGTATTGCTTAAAGTTTAACTGTATTACTGAATAAAAGCTTGTAATATATAACGGCTGGGTTAATTAACCAATTATTAAACCTAATCGTACGGGTTTATGTTGGCAATGGTACTGTAGGAAACTAAGTAATAACGGGGATATTAGTTACGTCTGGTAATATTAGATAACTAAGGGTGATCTGGGTAACTAAGTTGTATTACAAACTGGTGCTATTTAAAACTATGGAAATAACGAGCGTATATATTTGTATTTTAGTTTAAGGTGTTTAAACCGACTTAAACTCTCCTTTGGTGATCGGATTCCCTTGAGCCTTTTAAGCTATCCTCTTGGCTTGACTGGCTTAAGCTGCCAAGCCCTTTCGGAGCTATTAGAACTCCTTGAGCCCCTTTGAGCCAGTCACGTAACATGGATCCACAGTCGGGTCTTGCTCACTCCAGGCTCCGACCGTTTTTGGAGTAGCCAAGCCCGCTGGGCCATAACACCAAACTTACCGCTTATCGGCAACCACTACTCGGAATCAAAGTAAAGCACGGGACTAAGATTTGCAATTTATCCTAACAGTAAAAACCGTTTAAAAAGTTATCGTGTTCGAAGATACTGGGTATAATATCTATCATGGAAATTTATCGTATAATCATTTTCTGTATCTTGGCTCAGCCTAGCAACTAAGGCTTGGACCTAACTTTACCCTGCATTACCAAACTTCTCTTATCTAAAGCTCTAGCGATAAAAATAGATAACGATAGCATTTTCGTTTTCGTTAATTGATTTACAAAGTGGTGTGATTTTTTACATTATAATAAAAATATAAATGTACAGTAAATAATCTATATCTCCTTTCGATATATCTTCAACGTATATAAACTATTAACGAAAGTTATATCCGATAAAAAAACCATGTTTATCTTTACTTCTTAACAAAGCTTTATAACAAGCCGTAAATTGCCTTAAATTATAAGTTTTTAAGCGCATTTACGCTTTACACAAACGAATAAACAAGACCGTTAAAGCAAACAGTTAAAAAATGCCTTTAATATTACATTAACTACGAACAAAACGATTAAATAAAAGAACTACAAATACCCTAGTTAGCTTATAATACCAGCTACTACTAAAATATTAAAACAACGCCAGCAAACCTCAATTTGGATTATATACCAGAAACCTACAACAAACACGCAATAAAGATCCAATAACTATGAAAGCTATTTTAAATCAAATGAATTAAGGTAGCTACACGTAAAAATAAACCCGGAACTTGAATATATTCGAAATTAAACAAACGAAATAACAATTAAAAAGAGTTAAAGCAACTAATCTTTTGCGAAAAAGAAGGTTTACCTAGCCATCAAAAACATCAAAGCCAAACGCTTAAATCAAATGTTTATTTTCAAATATATCGGCCTGTATAAAGTTAATAAAAATATTTCGAGCAATAATTACGAATTAAAGATACTAGTAAATATGAAACTTGGTTGACCTTTTCGTATTTTCTCATTGAAATTGAAAATAAATACTATTAAAATTAATAGAAAACTAGGTAATAAAACGGAAGAATATATATAAATATACGAAACATAAAAGGTCCTATATATGCGCAAAAGGAACGGATTTAAAAAATAGCTAATATAAATAGAAGAAATATCTATATTTCGAAATTATTAAAAAGTTCACAAAAACATTATAAACGCCTAGTACTTTTTAAGATGTTTTCACTAACAATGCCCAAAGTAGCTATTAATATATCCAAATCCACGATATCAAAATTGGGCCAGCCGGTAACGCTAATACCGCACCAATTCGTTAAGGTTACGGCTTATATCAACGCAGCTATTTTTAAAAATAACCGCTTTCTTTTTTCTTTTAAAAGACGTTCGAACCTTTCTATCGCCTTAACCTTTTTAATATTACGACGGAATATCTCGATTCCATAACGACGAAAAAGTTTCTTTTATTTCGTTAAATGGTTTAAATAATTTTTAAATAACTTATGTAAACATTATAGGTTTTTAAAACTTCTTTTTTAACATACGTTTTTCCAATTCCAAACGGTGTTTCCCGGCGGTAAATTTCCGATATTGGAACTTGGAAAAACCTAAGAAATTAGAGAAAACCCCGGATTCGATACAACGTCAAACTTTGGTACAATGATAATAAAGCTTATAAGGTTTGCTTTTAATCTTGCAACGAAAATAGAAAATATCCGATAATATAATAAAAGCAAAGCGGTTAATCCGTTTTGCAACAATAAAAACGTTAATACCTTTGCAAAGAAAAAGGCTTATGAATTAAAACAAACATGTCAATTAACTTGATAAATATACTAGAAAATAAAAAATGAAAAGGAAGTTACGTACCGAAGCGACAAAACAAACAAATTAATTTTTAAAAGCAAAAATCCCTCCAAAGAAGAAAGCGTATTATAGCCCAGCAAGCTTGCCTTTTCTAATTCGATCGGAACCTTAAGCAAACAAAACCCGACTATAAAACCAAATTATATAATTAACTTAAAGGAACTTAACGAAATATATAAAAGTTTAGCGTTTAAACTAATCTTAAGCTCAAAAGGGCTTAAAGTAACTCAAATATACTCGCCTAATAACGAAGTCTTAAGCCGTTCGAGATATCTTAAACCCAAAAGCAAGATTATATACTTATTATTCTCAGAGTCTTAAATAATACCAGCTTATAATAGGACTTAATTACCCAGATCACAGTTAATTATCAATTATTGTTTAGTTTCTTACAGTACTACTACGAATATAAATCCGTACGACTAGCTTCAATAATTAGTTAACTAGCCCAGTTACTACAATATTATTTACGAATAATAAAATCAAATCAAAGATTGCTGATAAACTAATTAACTTATGACACCAACTATTACGAAAATATTAGAATTATCCTTGATAATGCTAATTTCGGGTTTGCATTAAGAATTTATAAACAATTACGTAATAACGGTTTAATTAATATTAAAGCTTTTTTAATATTAGAATACTTTAAACAATTATATACAGAAACAAAGGCAAAAATCGAATTCATAGGTAATTAAATAAAAAAAATATAACAACTAAACAATAAAAGCTACAAGAAAACGTAACCCGACTATAACGTTAAATTATATAACCGGCTCCAGGGTTTTAAAAAGTTTGGCACCTTAAGCCCCTTTAACTAAAAAAGGAACTTAAAGAACTTAACGGGCTTAAAGGTTTAAGCCGTTCAAGTATTTAAACCGAAAAGCAAGATATATATATTTACACTTCCATAATTTTATAAAATACCCGCTCGTAAGATAACTTAGTTACCTAAATCACCTTTTTCTATTTCCTATTATCGAGCGTGATTAATTTGCTCGTTATTATTTATTTTCCCTAAATACCACTGCTAACATAAACCAGTACGACTAGGTTTATTAATTGGTTAACTAGCCCAGCCGTTATATCTGCGGTCTGTGACTATTGTTAAAAGGTCAAACCTTGTTGCGTCGTATCTGTACTTTATCGTTTATTAATAATTATATTCTAGCATTATTGTGTAATAATACTTTTAAACCATCAAAAGTTAGAAACCAAGACCTCTGGACTTCCTTATCGCATTATCGTTATATAATAGAAACTTGTATAAAGGGTAAAAAAATAAAGAAATATTAACTTTTATAATATACTTTAAGTAAGTATAACTATAAATTATACACTTAATAGTTTTATATTTTCATTCAACAATTATAAATGTGATATTCTAAATACGTTTCGTTTTAAAACCGGTATTTTATAATTTTTTAAGATTAGTAAACAATGGCCAAATAAATATGTCTCGATTTATCTCTTGGTAGATTCGAAGTGGTATAATTAATCTTTGAAAGTGTACGATTTCCGGAAATCAAGCCGTCTGTTCTCATTCTTTCTATAAGTTCCGTATATGAAATAGCCCCTTTAACAGACCGGATACGCATGGGGTATACGCGGATTTATTATAGCGGCCTAGTGCCAACTTGCTTAACCGGTCCCGCTTTCCACTTCGGCCGATAAGGGTAGATATTAATGCAGCGGTTCGCATCAGGTGCAGGTAACCTGCGTTTACCAACTAGTCGTTATATTGTCCGTCTGATGTCCTTTACAACAAATAACCCTTACAGCTAACATAATATACGTATATATTATTTGTTTGGTTTAATACAGCGGCGCAGCATCGTCCCATGCATGGTACAGCTTCTTAACCGGTCCGAGATATTACCGCTATACGGTCCGTACGCCCCCCGGAGGACATAACACTTCAACCTAGCCTGGTGCGTATATGGTATCTGTGGATTTAATATAACGGCGCAGTATCGTCCCATGCATGGCACAGCTGATTAACCGGGCCGAGATATTACCGTTATACGGTCCGTATGTCCTTGGAAGAAAAAATACTTCCACCTGGCCCAATGCGTATACGGTACGTGTGATTTTAATGCAGCGGCGCTGCAGCGGCTAAGTACTGTCCCATGCATAGCATAAATCCTCAATGGGTCCCCTTTCTTATTCGGTCGGCACCATTTTCTATTCGTTCGCGCGCAAAAACCCTCGGTGGAACAACGCGCCAGGTGGTTGGCACAAAAAAGTAAGAGTGTTACTGGTATTATATGGGTCGTGGGTTTATCGATACATTTGTCAACCACCTTGACGCGGCTTAACAAGACATGGGCTCTGCTGCCTGCTAGGTAATAGCTTGTAATTGTTAGACGGTGCTTACTGACTAGCCTTAACAGTGGGTACATAGAGGTTTTGCCGGAGCTTATATTTCATATCGGTGTGTAAATATTTGAAGAACTCCCTTTACACTTGTCTATCATACATAACGGAGTATCGTAACCTAGTTTTCCAAGCTTATTCGTTCTTCCTCGGCGGCCCTACTTAATATGCGATCTTCGTTCGTGTTTATCATTACCGCGTCGCTGGCGAGAGGTGTACGTTGCTTCTTGAAAGTCCATATCCGAAGGCTTGATCACTGATTAAAGAGCATTTCAGGCTTTCAGCACCGAATCTCCCACCCCCGGCTATGGGGTTGAAACGCTCTAATGGGAAGTTCAGGTCGCTCCAGACTTTAATTAAATTGTCGAATTTCTTTTAACTTTTTATTTTCTAAGCTGTTTTAACTAATTTTACAATTGAAATTCATTTATCTTAGTATATAACAGCAGTAAATGTTATTTATAAATTTTTAAACTATATATTTAAATAAAGTGTTTACGTTTTACTATTTTATTATAATTCCCCGCTAAAGATAGGTGTATTTCAAAGGTGGGTTACTTACATGAGTGGTTTTTCGGGTGTTAAAGTTTAATGTACCTTTTTGTCGGTTTTCTACGGTATCTTGCATTGTCGGGTAATATGTCCTATTTTCCTATAATTATAATACTGTACCTAGTTTATGTTTCGTTGTTAAGTAATGTTAAGTTCTATAAGTTCTGGAACTGTTCCGTAGGTAATAAAAAGTATTTCGCGTTTTTTTCCTTAGTTAGCTTTGGAATATCTAACCCGTAAAATAAAGTGTCCTTTTTTTTGTCGTTTTTCGAACTGCCGGTTGTTGATTTTTATTGCTTTTGTAATATACTTATTAAGTATTATAAGTCGTAAAAGCTTAATAATTTTATTTTTAAGGTTTTTCTTTAAATCTTATATAGTACATCGATTAAGGTATTATTTTTGTTATTTATCTATCTTGTTTTTGTTATAAAGTTTCTAAATTCCTTAGCATACTTCCAGGCTGGATTTTTTTAGCATAGTTAAAGGATTTGTTAAGCTGTAATGCGTTTTTCGTTCGGATTTTCGAAGATGCTTTTAAGCTTATTTTCGATATTAACGTATCTGAAAAAAATTTCCTTAATAATTTTTCCTAATTGAATCTCTTTTTTTTTAGAAACTTTTTATAATAAGTTTAAACTAATCGAAAGCGTCCTTTCCAAATAAGCTATAATAACAAAAATCTAATCCGTTGAATTGGTAAGCCTTTCGAAACAAAGGTAAACCCGATGTTATAACCCAACACCCTGTGGCCTCTACAAACGGTTAAAGGACAAGGATTCTCTAACTACAAAGGTTACGTACAGTTACGTATAATAAGCCCAGGATTATTGGGATCATTTTCGAGTACAATGATTTAAAAATTATTGGGATTATTTTCGAGTATAATAATTTAAGGATACAGTAAGATAACCTGCCAATATATAGCTACGTTCATTACCTTTTATAGTTTTAAAAAACACCAGCTTGTAATTATAACTTAGTTATCCAAATCACCCTTAATTATTTGATATTACCAAACGTAATTAATATCTTCGTTATTACTTAGTTTTTTACAACACTACTGCTAATATAAACCCGTACGATTAGGTTTAATAATTAGTTAATTAACCCAGTCGTCATACGTTACAAGCTTTTGTTTAATGGTATAATTAAATTCTAAGTAATATTTCGAATCGCCATTATATCGACCAGCGCATAAATAACTGCAATTTAAGAACCTACGGTTTAGCAGCTTTAAAACAAAATTAAGGAATTCGAGGTTATCGTTTAACAACTTACCGATTAAATAACCGCACCAGTAGGCACTCGTAAAATAAAACCTAAAAAACCAGGGCCGTATAACAGAAAAGGGAACGTTTAAAGTTTCCTAACCCAGGCTCGGGTTTATATCCGCCTAAAGGGGCTTACCGATCCAGCAAACCAAATTCTCGCCGTTACAGCCTATCTAAAGGGAAATATTCTTAATTAATTCGAACTTACCATAAGAAACTTCCTAAAAAAAGGAAAGTCCGATCAAGAAAAAGCTACCAAAAAAATCTTTTCCGTTTACATCAATTTCGAAAAAAAACTTAAAAACAACTTCGAAAATCCAAACGAAAAACGAATTGTAATTTAGTAAATCCTTTAATTACGCCAAAAGGAACCAGCCTCTAAATACGCTATGGAATTTAGAAACCTTATAGCTAAGGCAGGATAAATAAATAATAAAAACGATACCTTAATCGACGTGTTTTACAAAAGCCTAAAAAAAAATGTTAAAGATAAAATTATCAAATTTCCACAACTTACGATACTTAATAAATATATTACCGAAACAATAAAAATCGACAATCGGCAGTTCGAAAAACGACAAGAAAAAAAAGGACATTTTACCTTACGGGTTAGACATTCCAAAGCCAATTAGGGAAAAAAACGCAAGGCACCTTCTACCTCCTTTAAAACAGCTTTAGGACTTATAAAAATTGGCATTACTTAACGACGAAATATAAGCCAGGTAAAATATTACAATTGTAACAAAAAAAGGCATATCGCTCGACGATGCAAAACGCCACCAAAAAACGACAAAAAAATACATTAGACTTTAATACCAAAAAAACCACCAAGGAATCCCGGTAACAACAAACCAATTAACATAATTCGTATTTGCAACGACAATAAATAAATAAAAATACAGCAAAAATTAAAAGCGGTCAAAGTTCTATCTTAAGCAGCAATTAAGCAATAATGCTTTACCTTAACAAAATAATTAATGGAACATTAAAAATAAAAGAAACTTTTTACTTTTAAACTTCACTTACGATTATAAAAAAAAAAACAAAAGCGGTACGAACAATTAGAATTAAATACATAAATTAAAAAATATCACGGTTAAAACGAGGCCTTGTTATTAGAAATACCTAACCGATATAAGAAATTACATGCTATTTACTACAGACAAGTTTATTACTTTTGATACGAAAAATAACAAAACTATATCTAACGCCGTATTACACGCATATAGCATTAAAGGTTCGACTTTCAGAACCAAACCGGAAGCGACCTTAAAAATTAGCGATAATACCGTTACCTACGTACGATAACATCACAGGATACTATCGACATCCTTACAGTAAAATGAAATTAACCTAAGGACAAAAATTACCTAAAAAAAACCCGATATGTTATTTTAAAACATGCGATCATAAGATACAAGAAAAATAAATTTATTAAACAGTTATAAAAGCAAAACGAGAAATCCTTAATAACCTGCAATTCCAGCTGGTATTTACGATTAGCTCTAAAAAATAACAAAAGTTTCGAAAGGAAATATAATCCCGATAAGAAAACATGGCTAGATACGACGTACAGTATTAACAATAATCCAACAGCCCAAACAGCTGGACAACGGAAGCAAACCACCCAAAAAAAAGCATAATCGAATAAATTAAAAGAAACCTTGTTATCCTAAAACAATATAACAAATTGTTCGATATACGTATTATGAAACTAAAGGTAACATTGCAACGACAAGAAAAGCATATCGAGCAGCTGCAAGGAAGAGTTAAGCAGCTGGAAAGCCCAAAAGATAGATGCTACTTATAAAAAAACTACAGGATAACGGAAGCCAAAAAAATCAACATAAACCCTTTAAAAAAGCTCTATACACGACGATAAAAGCCAGAAACGACCCTATTACCTTAAAGATACGGATTAGGACATACTAATACACCGTAATGATAGACTACGGAGCTTTAGGTACTAATTATATTACCCCAAAGTTGGTAAATCAACTTAAACTGCCATAAAAAAATAAACAGAACCTTTATATCGCCGAAAACGCCGAAAGTCAGGCATTCGCTTACGACAACGGAAAAATCATACGCGAAATTAATTACTTCGAAATTTTTGTCCAAGGATAAATCCAGATAATTAACTTCGATATCGTTCCGTTAAGAAACTACGACATAATTTTAAAAAGGCCATGGTTATATCAATATGACCCCTTAATCGATTAAAATACTGGCCAGGTAAAGTTCGCTTTACATTCTATCAACAAGCAAGCAAAACGAACGAAATCTCCACATTCGATTAATAACAAAAAAAATAACGAATACAGGCATAAAAATACGATAAAAACCTCACCACCTAAAAAAACACGATACAAAAAAAAAAGGGCATAACAGACGCATTCGACACGTCATAACCACTATCCGGGCCAGGCTTCATAATTTAAACGAAAACCTAATACAACAGCCCGAAAAGCCAGAAAAAAACATGGCTAATGTACTACCACAGTATCGCAAATACAGGCGACTATTTCAGAAGGAACTCGAAACGAAGTTACCAAAACATAACAAATAAAACCATAAAATAATTCTTCAAAAAAACACCTTACCTAAGTTCTACCCCATTTACAACCTTAATATAACAAAACTTCACACCTTACGAAAATACCTAAAAAACAGATTTCAAAAAAGCTGGATTCGACGGTTTACATCTTTAGCAGGGTATCCCATATTTTTCGTACCTAAAAAAAATAACAAGTTACGATTAATAATAAATTATCAGCACTTAAACAGCATTACCGTCAAAAATAAAACCCCTTTACTATTAATTACCGAAATAAAGAATCGCCTACAAGAAACTAAATAATTTACTGCTTTAAATCTTAAAAACGGGTATAACCTAATTTAAATCAAGCCAGGTCACGAATAAAAAACGGTTTTCAAAACGAAATATGAACTGTACGAATATTTAGTCATACCAATAGGACTTACGAACGTACTAATAACCTTTTAGCGGATAATTAACCACGTACTCCGAAAATATCTGGACATTTTTGTTATATGTTATCTGGATAATATTTTAATTTTTTTAAAATCGGAAAAAACACACGCAAAACACGTTTATTAAGTTTTTCAAGCTTTACAAAACGCCAATCTGTTAGTTAACGCAAAGAAAAGTTAATTCCACATACAGAAAGTGGAATATCTAGGATATATTATTATTTCGGGGCATATCAAAATAAACTCCAAGAAAATTGCAGCAATGGCCGAATGGCCAAAACCTACCATAATCATAGAAATACAGGCATTTATTAAATTCGCCAACTACTACCGAAAATTTATTAAATACTTCAGCAAAATTACAATACCATTATCGAATTTAACCAGAAAAAGGAACGAGTTCCAGTAAATAACGGAAACAGAAAAGGCATTTCAGCGGATTAAAAACGTAATCACTAATAAACCAGTACTAATTATATACAATCCAAGTCGCCCAGTTAAGCTAAAAACCGACTTTTCGAATTACGCATTAAATACAACGATCGGATACCGAAATAATCAAAAAATACTTTACCCGATTGCTTTCTATTCTTACAAGTTAAAAAAAAACAGAATTTAACTATGGCATTCCCGACAAAAAATTCATGGCCATCGTTAAAGCCTTCTGAAAATTCCGACATATATTCAAAAAAAACCTCCATCAAATCAAGGTTTACATCGATCACAAAAACCTCACCCGTTTTACCATTACACAAAAACTTACAGAACGACAACTACGCTATACAAAAAAACTGGCTAAGTATGATTTTATTATCATATACCAAAAAGGCTCTAAAAATAATAAAGCAGACGCTTTCAACAAGCGACCTAACCTAAAGAAAAAGTTAGTTAAGGTTAGCTATAAAATCTTCAATGTCACCCCAGAAAAACATCTGAAGTCACGACAAATTGCAATAATCAAGGCAATACCCCCCGACCTACATCAGAAAATTTAACAATATAACGATAGTTTACCCGAAAACCAGAAAATAAATAAAATTCAAATTCTAAAAAAACATCAAAAAAACTTAATATAAGATATACATCAACACCCACTTTACGGATATCCAAGGATCCACAAAACCCTAAAACGATTACAACGCATTTATTACTTTCTTAAAATAAAAACAGCAGTACAGAAAGTCAGAAAACAATGCGACGTTTACGCCAAAGCTAAGGCTTTATGGCACAAACCATACGGAGAACTGCAACCATTTCCAGTTTTACAGCAACTATGGGATTTAATTACCATGGATTTCATCACTAAACTTCCCTTGTCCGAAAATCCAGCGACAGAAGTACATTATGACAGCATTTTCGTCATCGTCGACCGATTCACCAAATTTTCCTATTTTCTTCCATACCTCGAAAATACGAACGCAAAACAAATAACATACATCTTTTTCCGACATATCTTCAATATACATGGATTACTAACGGAGATTATATCCGATAAAGAAACCACGTTTACCTTTAAATTTTAATAAGGCCTTATGGCACAGATCGGCCTAAACTACAAATTGTCCAGCGTATTTAAACCCCAGATGGATAAATAAACGGAACGTTTAAATTAAACGTTTAAGACTTATTTACGATATTACATTAATTACGAGTAAAATAATTGGGTTAAAAAGCTACCAGTAGCCCAATTAACTTATAACACCAACTATTACAAAAGCATTAAAATAACCCCAGCAAATATTAATTTCGGTTTTATATTAAAAGTTTACAGAGAAATACGCGGTAATGGCCCAGTTAATATTAAGGCCATTTTAATATTAAAATAACTTAGACAGCTATACGCAGAAATGAAAACAAAACTCGAATTTATCCGTAATCAAATAAAAAAGTACTACAACTAGAAAAAGTTAAAAGAACTAACCTTTTCCGAAAAAGAAATGGTTTACCTAGCTATTGAAAATATCAAAACTAAACGACCTAACCAGAAACTAAACTTTAAATATATCGGCTTATACAAAATTGCTAAGAAAATTTCGGAAAATAACTATAAATTAAAGTTGTTACTAAAGGTTAAACTTTATCCGGCTTTTTATATTTCTTTACTTAAGTCAATAAAAGATACCATTAAGGTTAATACAAAATAAAAGAACGAAGCGGAAAAAAATGCATTAATATACGAAATAAAGAAAATCCTAAACATACGCAAAAAAAATGAACTTACCCAGTACTTAATTAAATAAAAAAAATACTCAGATTCCGAAAACACCTAGGAACCCGTTAAAAACCTTATAAATACCTAGCGCTTTCTGAAGGATTTTCATTAACGGTGCCGGAAATAGTCATAAGCGTACCCCAGTCCATATCGTCTATAGTAAACCAGTTAGTAACGACAATACCTAACCAATCAGTCGAAACGGAAGTTTACGTTGCAAAAACAGAAGCTTCGGGTTCCTGCTCCCCCGTTTTTTTACGTTCCAATCTTTCCAATTCTTTAAAATTGTTAATACCCTACGTTACGGCTTTTATTATTTTTTCGTACCATATTTTTTTTTGCTTACGAAAACGACGGAAACGAACGTTGATCTAATCTGCCTCCTTTTTAGCAGCCTCTAGTTCCAGCTCCAGCTTTCGATATTAAGCGGCAACTTTTTATAATTATTCGGAACTTAAACCCTTAATATCACAATTAGCCTGGTTATACTTAATATAAGATAAATAACGGGAAAAATTGCTTTCGGACAATTTGCATTCCAATTTGCGGGACTTGCAAAAAAAACAAGGTGCCATGTTAACAGGATTAATAAAAACGGCGGAAAGGAAATTATCGCGTTACGCGGCCTTTTCCTTTAAGATAGGCTTAATACGTTTCTATATTTTGTTAACCATATTTGCAATAATTAAAAAAAAGAAACTTACAATTTTCGGGATAAAGATTTCGGAAAAGAGAAATCGTATTATAACTTAACACTCTGTGGCCTCCATAAACGGTTAAAGGATAAAAATTCTCCAATTACAAAGGTTACGTATAATTACGTACAATAACCCCAGGATTATTAGGATCATTCTCGAATACAATAATCCAAAAATCATTAGGATTATTCTCGAATGCAATAATCCAAGGATATAATAAAACAACCTGCCAATATATAGCTACGTTTATTACCTCTTATAATTTTAAAAAACACCAGCTTGTAATTACAACTTGGTTACCCAGATTACCTTTAATTATCTTATATTACCAGACGTAACTAATATCTTCGTTATTGCTCAGTTTCCCACAGCACTACTGCCAACATAAACCCGTACGACTAGGTTTAATAATTGGTTAACTAGCCCAGCCGTCACAATCACTTAACACCATGATCTATGTAATCTGTCCGATTACATAGATTACCCAACACCATAATAAAATTAAAAGGAATATATATAATGAACCAGTTTCCTTTATAGATAGCCTCTAAATAATTTCGCTCCTTAACTATCAATTTAAGCTTTTAACTAAAAGCAACTGCACCGTTTTTTAATTAAGGGAAAAGTACCTTGAATCTTTTTAACGAACACATTAAATTATTTTTCGCCAGATTATTACCTGCAAATCAAGACCCTTTTCGGATACTGCTTATATTTCCAGGTAAATATATAACAGGTTCGTTACATTTTAATAACTCCTTAATTAATAGTCGACAAATAATTCAAAGCCCAGTTAAATATAAGCTTTCTTAAACTCAATAAAAACGATATTACAAAACGACGTTTAAAAAACAAACAATACACTTAATCCCTATCATTAGCCAGTAAAGGATCAGTAACCAAAATAAACGACCTACCTCCTATTAAAGAAATCCTTCATTTAATCGACAACATAGCGCCTTTTACAACTCGAGCCCAAGCCGGCTTTTCTTCCTTCCAACAGCAACCTGCCCCAGCTTTTAAAGAAATTATTAAGATATAAGGCGATTTAAAGGACAAAGAGGATTATAAAAAGAAAAAGCCCGAAACCGAAAAGCCCGAACCTAAAAACAAGAAAAAGAAACGGACGACAGACGAAAAGCTAGATCTCTTAGCGACAGAACTCCAGGCCTTAAAAAAAGAAAATGCCAAACTTGCCCGAAAAAAAAAAGAAAGTACCCAATTAGCTCGAAAAGAAAAAAAAAGGCCTCCGTACCACCCTTGTTTGCCCCTAACCCTTATTGCAAAACCACCATTCCACCTTCTGGATACCATAAGATGCCAGAGGTTAAAGGCTATAAGCCAGCCGCTTTCAAACTTTATAATAGATCTACAGATATAAAAGGATTTCTGATCCAGGTTAGGATCCATTGCCAGCAAAGCCAAATGGTTTATTGTACTAGATTTCCGCGATAGCTATTATCGTATTAAAATAGCCAAAAACGAAAAATGGAAAATAGCATTTAGAATAATATATGAATTTTATGAATATAAAGTCATGCCTATGGAACTTACCAACGCTCCTGCAAGTTTCCAACGTCTGGTTATGACCATTTTCAGACAGTTCCTGGACAAGTTCGTGTTTGTCTACCTCGACGACATTCTTATTTACTCCGAAACGTTGGAAAAGCACAAAAAGCACGTTGCCTAAGTGCTTAAAATATTGGATAAAACGAATATTCGAGTTAACCCAGCTAAAAGTATATGGCATATATAAAAGCTGGATTTTTTGAGATTTACATTTATTTCCGGATAAATTCAAATTTAACGCTTCAAGTTAAAAGCAATTAAGAACTGGCCTATTCTTAATAAGGCGGCCGTTATAGACATCCGACAAATTTTAAGATTTACGGGTTATGTACGCGGCCTAATTAAGGGATATGGAGATATAATCAAACCACTGACGAAACTTACTATTAAAAAGTACGTCGGAAAGGAGTTTGAGCTTTTAGAAAAAACTAAGGAAGCGTTTCGAATGTTAAAGAATACGATTACCAGTAGACCCGTTGTAAGGATGCCCAATCCAAACAAAAAGAAGCGCCTAAAAACGGACGCTTTAAATTACGCATTAAGTGCCGTTTTAAAACAACTAGAAAATAATAACAAATGGTACCCAGTGGCGTATTATTTTAAAGCATTTCGAGATGTAAAACTTAAATACCCGATTTGATAAGAAGTTACTAGTAATTATTAACGCCTTTAAAGAATAAGAACCTTTCCTTAGCGGAACGAAAAAACCTTTCGATATTTACTTTAATTACAAAAATCTTACTCGATTTATGAAAGCATAAAAACTAAATAAACAACATGAAACTTGGATGATTTTTTTGTTAAAGTTTAACTTCAAGATTTACTATATTAAAGGTAAGGAAAATGTCCAAGCGGATATCCTAAGTCGTAAAGGTAACTACGACTTTAAGATCCCAAAACGCCATATGTAGATATTATAAGCTGGGGAAAATAGTACTTTATAACTATGTGTAATTCTAAAACAGCCTATACCAAAGTTTTTGGTACAGTTTAGAGATTCTTACGATCCAAGCGAACGGAAAGAAATAAAGCAATTAAAAGGGCAATCCAAAAACCAACTTTTGTACTATAGCAAGGTTTACATACCAAAAAAACGACAAAAGCAGTTTGTTAAGAAATTCCACGAAAACCCCTTATATAAACATCAGGGAATTTTCAAAATTATTATGCAATTAAAAGAGAAATACGACTTCCCTGAACTTCGCCGGGTAATTAAACAAATTATTAAGGATTATAATATTTGCAATAAGGCAAAGGTAGTCCGATATAAGCCTTATGGCTTATTGCAACTTACAGACATCCCCGACAAGGCATGGAACACTATCGCTTGGGATTTTATTATCGGTTTACCTTTATTAAAGAACCCCGTTACTGGAGTCGAATATAATAAAATATGGGTAATCGTTAATAGATTTACCAAGTATAGGTACTTCCTACCTTTCAAAAAAAACACAATAGCAGAACAGTTAACGTACGCCTTTGTACGACATTACTTCGATAAATACGGGATACCAGAAAAGATTATTTTTAACAAAAACAAGTTGTTTATCTCCAAGTTTGGCATTAGCTTCTTTAAGCAGATCGGTGCCAAACTTAAATTCTCCACTGCCTATTACTTACAAACGGATAGATAAATTAAACGATTAAATTAAACGTTAAAGCAGTATTTACGGAGCTACGTTAACTACTAGCAAAATAACTGGGTAAAGCTTTTACTACTCGCTTAAATAACCTATAACATTTCCATTAACGAAAATATGGGCGTATCTTTTTATATAGCGGTATACGGATACGAAGCAAAAACCTAACGTCCGAAATAACTACTAGGCAAAGCTTTTACCGTTACTATAATTGCATTACGAGCAGAAATAATGGTTATAAAGGTTAAAACGGTACAAGCTCGTTTACGAACTGAGCTGTAATTCCTTTAATAACAAATGGCTTAGTATTACAACAAAAAAAGGATTAAAGGACTAATTTTATCGAAAAGAAACAAGGTTTACTTGTTACGGCAAAGGCCTAATATAACTTTAAACATCTTACAGATTAAAACGAAAAGGCCCAGTAATAAGCTCGATTTCAAAAAACTTGGCTTTTTCAAAATTAATAAAGTTATTTTTAAAACTAATTACCGATTGTTATTACCTAAGATAATGAAGATATATCTCGTTTTTTACATTTCCTTACTTAAACCAGTACCGAAAAACGCCTTACTGGAAAAAGACCTAAAGCTGGAAAATAAGACCGACGAGTACGAAATCGAAAAGATACTGGATTCCAGAATAGTTAAAAACAAAATCTAATATCTGGTTAAATAGGAAAAATACTTACACGAAAAAAATACATAGAAACCACTTAACTACTTAACGAATATAATAAACCTGGTTAAGACGTTTCACTGACAGAATCCTAACCGACCGTCTTTAATACGGCCAAGGTCGCAGGCGACAAAGGTCCCCCACTTAAATTAATCCCAACGGCGTTCCAATCGAAGGAAAATATCCCCGTAATAACGTTTAATTCGGAAGCAAGCTGTGCTTGCTCCGTTTCGATACGACGCTGCTCTTCCTTTACCCTTTCTTATTTTTCCAACTGATTTAACTCGTGACCTTTTTTTAAAATCTCGAAAGCCTTCTTTTTCAAAATATCCTCTTAGCGACGTAAGCGTTATAATTTGTTTATTCGTAACGACATTTTTTCTTAAAACTTTTGCTGCAGTTACACGAACTCGTCCTTGGCAGCATGACGTTCCTTTTGGAAACGGTCGCGCTAAGAATTAATATTTTCTAAAAAAAACATAGCAACAGCCAGACCGTCATAATTGCGTTAAAAACGAATGCAGTAATAACAGCTCGGGATTTTCTTAGTTATAAAACATTATTTTTCCCCGAAAAAAAAACAACTAAAACAAGGCAAAACCTCGAAGCTAAATTTACGAATATACTCAAACCGGTTATTACGGAACTAACGTTGGTTTAAACGAAACTTACGTACCGACTTTTCTGTTCGACCCGCCATAATAAGTTAGTACTCGAGGTGTTCCAATAAAAAGAGGAAGCACTTACTTTTTATCTTTGGAACAAAGATCCTGGGAGGAGGGGGATAATGTTACGAACCTCTTGGAGGCAGCTCCAAAAAAGGACCCCACTGCCGGGATTAAGGCCCGTTCTAGGTCACGTAACTTAATGTGATCTACTCGGTTGACTAGATCACTCAACACCATGATCTATGTAATCTATCCGATCACATAAATCACCCAACACCATGATAGGATTAAAAGGAATATATATAATAGACCAGTTTCCTTTGTAGATAACCTTTAAATAGTTTCGCTTTTTAGCTATCAATTTAAGCTCTTAACCAGAAGCAACTGCATCGTTCTTTAATTAAGGGAAAAATACCTTAAATCTCTTTAACGAACACATTAAATCATTCTTCGCCATATTGTTACCTGGAAATCAAGACCCTTTTCGGATACTGCTCATACTTCCAGGTGGATATATAACAGGTTCGTTACATTTAATCGGAAGATAATTGTTCCGTTGCTAGGTTACATAAAAGCAGTGCGTATACGAAGCACTTACGGAATTAGCTGAATATAATAACGTAATTAACATTCCTTATATCCGATAATTAAATGTTTTATTAGCGTGATTTAAGCAATTATTAATTAATTAGTTGTTGTTAAAACGATATAAGCTATAACGTTGCATACCACCTTTCTGCTCATACCACCTCGCCGCTTGGTTTTTAGCACTTCGTAATAATAAATTAATTTAACCTAATCGGAATGTTTATCCTTAAACGTATTTACAGCTTTTTTATAAGTACGCACATTATGTCCGGGCTTGCCGTAAACGCCATACTTTTATTTTTTTTATTTTAGCCTTTTTACGACGATTACTTTCAGCCGTTATTAGCTGTATTTTTTTACCACCTTTTTCTTTTTCGGTTAAAAAAGCTTATTTTCTTTATATAGTAAGTGTTTCTTTTTTTAAAAACGTTTGTTTTTGGTTTTTCGGCGTTTCTTAAAAAGATCGTTAATTTCGCGTAATTTGGCGGTTTGTTTTTTAAAAAAAACGTTTTCGTACAATAATATCAAGTTATTTTTTATTAAAAGATTAACCGATTTAACCATTTTTATCGGCGAGCTCCTCTAGTAATTTTTAATTTTGTTTTGCAAATACCGTCTTTATTTTTTTATTTCTTATATATTTCGAAAAACTTTCGAAAGTAAGGAAAAAATGGAACCGGCGGTGGTAAGCAGCGAAACAATCGGCGTAGGTATAATTAGAAGAATTTCCAAATCGGAAAAAACGTTATTAAAATCGAATAAAATAAGTTTAACTTTTGCAAAACCGGATTTAATATTATTAAACATTATAACGACTTTAAACGCGTTATAAAAACCGGAGAGAAAGGTTTTTTAAGCGATATAAATATAATAATGTTGTATTAAGTTTTCGATATAAAGCGTATAAGTACGTTTTAAAACGGAAAAGCACAACACGTTGAAAAGCTAAAACCGATAAACAAATAAAAGGGTATATAAAACGTAATAATATCGTTATTCGTATAATACTTTGCGAATTTTATTAAATAGTAGTTTTCGTAACCGTTAAAATAAAAAAGCGTTTCGTTTTTTTGGTACGCGTTCGAATATATTTATCGAAATACTGGATTTATTTTAAATCTAATTCGTTTGTTATTTAGTTATTATAACTAATTCCGACTTTTTAATCGGTAAATGTTAGCAAAAGTGTGTTGTAATTAGGTTTAAGGTGCTGTCTGATTCTGTTTAACAAATTAGAAAATGGAAGCAGCTATATATAGCCTACAGCTCCTTTGTTTTAGAATCCTAGGGCTACATATCAAAGCGCGTTTGTTCTCTTTTACCGCCTTTCTAATAAATCATCTCAACTGCCGATACGCCCTTATGGCCCTAGGGTTGCCTAAAGCCATTTAGACGTCGCTGGCGCCCTTTCAAAACTTTCCTCCGCTCGATCTGTATAAGTTTTGAAGCCCTGCCAGAATAAAGGCAGCTTCGCTTTCTAGAATAAAGTTAATTTTGTATTTGCCGTTCCCCTTTAAAACCTTCGAGTAGTTTTTCGCTACGTAGCCGTATTTACCGTAATTAAAGCAAAATAGTTAACCGTTTTTATTTTAAGGCGGTTTATCTCACCGTTATCGCTTCGCTTTATGTGTATTTCCTCCCTTTTTAATATCCTTGTTTCGAAATTCGGCAACAAAGTTGTTATATACCTAGTTTACTGTTATGGTTAGGTGCTGGCGAAAAGTCCCTTTTATTCGACCTTTCCAAACTAAGACAGTCGTATCGTAATCGTGTTTCCAAATCGAATTAACAAATATTGTAACCTGTTATCCAATATTAACGAGCATGTCGATTTCGTTATAACGGCGTACGAAATTCTTAAAGTCGACTATATAATCGAACGTTAATTACTTTTTCGAGTCCCATTTAACGAATTACAGCTGGGTTTAAAGGTTTATTTTTTAATTAATATTACGCGTTCCGTACGAACGTTTTAATACTTTAATTATTTCCGTACTTTTTATAAATCCCGTGACGACTACTATGGGACCTTCCTTAACGTTCCCGATAACGGCGGCGGCTAACTTAGCTTTGTTCACCTGGGTAAGCTTCGCCGAATCGCCGTTACGGTATTTAATCGCTATCAGGGCTATCTAGACAACTGTTTTCTATATCTCCCAGTTATCGCTGTTTCGAAGGCGGTTTTTTTCATTAACTTGAAGTCGAAGTACTTCTAGTTTAGGTGCGTATCCTTCTTGCTGTCGGCGCTTTCGCTCGATAACTTTGCGAACACCTTCATCATTTTCTCCATATCGAAACCCTCCGGCTAACCTCCCGCTGCGTTTTTTCCAGACGTTATCGTAACTCTCTCAAGTCCTCTCGGACGTTACCGTATTAAAAAACTTCCTGCTATTAATCGATAACGGTCGTTGCGAAAGCAGACGTTTTTTTCTTGCTTAAAACGATTAAAGGAGCTGCAAAGCCCTGTTTTTTAGGCGGAGCTAATTTCTTTAACAGATATACTATTAAGTGCCCTTACGTAGAGCCTGCCGTCGAACCTTTCCCCCTCGTACCGGAACGGTACCTCAAATGCAACACAAACGGGTGGATCGGGATGTTAATTATACCAAAAGACGGAACCAGAAGATGCTACCATGTCAGCAAAAGTGTATTACAATTGGATCTAGGGTGTTATCTGATTCTGTCTAACAAATTGGAAAATGGGAGCAGCCACATATAGCCTATAGCTCCTTTGTTTTGCAATCCTAAGAGCATATATCAAAGCCCGTTTGTTCCCTTTCACCGCTTTTCCAACAAATCACCTCAACTGCCGACAGTAAATAATAAGTTATTGCAATACTAAAATATCAAGTAGGTTTTTTGCGTTAAAATAATATATAACGGTATAACCCAACTTTACAAATTTACAGCTTATATAACTATAACTTACTTCCGATTACCTTATTACGCTTATTAAGGTTTTCTACTTTTTTCGGCGTTTGTAACGATTATGTTGTATATTATTAAAAGCCTTATTAAAAATCCGTTTTGTCGAAGTTATAAATATTTTTTTAGCAATATCGTATTTTATAATTATAACCCGAACCAATTCGAATTACTTACGAAATACTTCCAGATTTTCGCATACCATCCTTTAATAACGATTTTTCGATTTAAACGCGTTTAAAGCTTTTTTTGCCGTGGAACAAATTTCGACGCCTAGTTAACCTTAACGCATTTTATAACGCGTTAGGTTAACAACAAATTCGCTATATCTTTAACATGCTAAAGCCGGATAGGAAACTTTCGCGTATTTAGATTAAAGATTTGGTCGACAATCGGTTTCTTTTCGGTCGGCGTTAATTTTCGTAAATCGAAAGTAATATCGGTTTAAAACGCTATACCGTTACATCGGTTTTTTAAAGTAATTTCGGAAACGCTATATATCGTATAAAAACGTTTTTAATTAATTTTTAAAGCTTTTTTGTTTAGCTGAAAAAGCTAAGTTCATCTTTGTTTTTGTATAAGCCGTTCCATATTGTAATTGTTGAAAATGAAACGATTAAACTTAAAAAGTTAAAATAGTTAAAAAGCCGAGTGGCAAGATGATGTGAGCGGGGAGGTGGTATGCGACGTTATATTAATAACAATTATCTTTATATACTTTAATAATAATAATAGTAACCGTACCGTAGACGTTTTTTGATATCTATAAAAAGCCCAAGAATTAAAACCCCATTAAGAGCGGATTTTAATTTAAAACATATGTGTTTAATATTTGGGATTTTATCGATTTTAATTAATTACTTCCGTAATTTGGTAAATTTATAAAACCCGATATAGCTTCTTATCCGAAGAAACGAATTTATTATCTTACGCAAATTAATACCCTTATAGCTTTATCCGTATTTTTAAGAAGAAATTTCGAAAAAATCGATTATACGGGTTATTTAACAAATACCTTAATTATAACGACCGAAAGTAAATAAGCTTATAATTAGGATTTTACAACGTATACCTACAAGGATTGCAAGTATTATATTTTCTAAAAAGAATATTAATAATCTTACGAAATATATCTTAAAGTCTGTATTTCTAGTAATTAAAAAAAGAAGCTTTTTTTAAAAATAGATTTACAGAAATAATACGGCAAAATGGCCTAATCCGGCAGGATATACGACAGCAAACTCCTAAATAGTACCTAACTAAAATACCAAAAAAATTAAAGCAAGTTTCGAAATTAAGAAAAACATTAAACGAATGAAATATAAAATGGCAAGAAATAATAGCTCAAAAATAACAACACGGCATCCCAAAAACGAAAATAACAGTTATATAAGTTAACGATTTATATATAACTTTGGTTTCCGTTATAAAAACCTATATAATTACCTTTTAAATAATTGAAAAGGCTAAGATTAAGAACAGAATTATTAGTTACTAAAAGGTAACGGATAACTTTTTAAATTACTAGACCATAACTTATTTTCTTTTATTATAATTTTTTAAAGTATTATTTCCGACCTTTTACGAGGTTTTTACGAACCTTGTTAATTAGTATAATGCTAATTAAAAGGATAATAAACCTTTTAATAGTTAACTGCAAGAAAGAACTTTTAAACGAAGCCTGAAACGAAATAGCCGTAAAGGTACCCGTATAAACCGAAACCTTAGCAAGCGAAAAAGTAACGAATCGGACGTTTAAAAAACTTGCTACAAAACGTACCTAAGCCTGGTACATTTACTGCCTTAAAATTATTATGCATTTCTTAATAAAGTTGTAATAAAATTCATACCTAGCAAAACAGCTAAAACATTAATCCGAAATCAGATAGATTCCGATTAATTCTTAAAAAAGAATTTAACCGAATATTTAAATTTAAAAATAAATTAATATTATAAAAACAAATCAACTTTTAAAAGGAATAAAAGGAATCTTGCCGTATTTCTTAATTATTAATTAACGGGTTGCTATAAGCTTAATGTTTTACCACTTACGGAACTCGTTTATGTTAAATTTGAAATTTATAATACACGTCTTTAACCTTATTAGCAGGTTTTTAAACTTTAAACCAATGAGACAAAATAACGGGATATACGCAAGCAACACATTCGTTTTAATTAAAAAGTACGGAAAAGTTAATGTATTATTTTAAAGCTCTAACTATACGAAAGCGTTACGGTTATATAATGTAACCCATTATAAATAATTCGTTTGTAATTTAATATTACTTTAACAATTTCGAAAAAAAGTTATTAATAAAATAACAAAAAGATTAACAATTATATTCGAAATTAGTATAATTCCGTTATAGTTATTTTAATAAAATAAATTTAATTAATTTGTTTTCGAAAATATTAACGCAATTGTTTTCTACGCGGTTTTAGCTAATTATAAACGAAATATTAACTCAAAAATAGCGAAGCTACCGTTTACAAATAACGATATTTTGTAACAACTATAATTACGCTATCTAGGTCTTAAAGTAATTACGTAACTGCAATCTTATATTAAAAAAGGTAGGTTAAAAAGTCTTATAACTACCAAATACCAAGTATATAACAAAACGAAGACTAAAAAACAAATACGCCGTAAGCCAAAAAAAATGTCTCGATTAAAATAAAAAAATAACCATTAATTTCATTAACTTCGAGAAAAACCCTTAAAAATATAAATACGTTATATTCGTTATTGACAAATATTTAAATTTTATTTAAAATATCTATCTTAAAACCCGAAAACAGGATATATTAATTTATTATGTTCCGACATTTGTTAAACGTTTTGAAAAACCAAAACAAGGTTTTCCCACAAGTAATACGTATCTTTTGGATGAAATGTCCGAAAACAGATACGTTATTAATATCGGAAAGGACAAGATAAAAGATCAAGATGTACATCCTAGGCGGCAGTGAAACAAAAGCAAGGTGAGACTGAGTCGGCAACTTGTCTCTAGGAAATGAAAACGCGTCGTCAATCGAGGTATGGTCGGTGGGTATCAAAGGCAGTAGCACTGTATAAGCTGCATGATGAGTGTAGTTTCTTGTATCCCACCATGCATCGCCTTTCTTCAGAACCTGCTCCATCATTCGGCAATCCCATTCGGGAGTCCATTAACACCATCGAGCGCCTCCCGCTCGATGCCAAAGTGCTCGTCAAGGAACTGGATCATGCGCTGCGCATAGAGGCCAAAAGCGCCGACCTTGGCCTGCAAGCCGCCGTCCTCGGGCTCGCTTGCGACCCAGAGCCGCTTCTTGCCCGCAGGGACATGGGCCAAGTCGTCGAGGATGCGCCGCGCGTCGACCGACGGCTCAAGGTACAGCGACTGCGTCGCCGAGCTAACGAGCACGGGACATCGCACCTTGTCGAGGCGCCCGCCCCCCAGCGAGTACCGCTTCATCTCGAGCAGCGCGGCCGCCGGCGAGTCGAGGCCGAACAGCCACTGCGTTAGCCCGAGCTCCCAGCGCAGCTGCGGAGCCAGCCAGCTCGCGAGCCTCAGCAGCCCGTCCATGACGCCCGTCCGCACCCACCCGTTCTCCCGCAGCCCCAGCAGCCACGGCGACGTGTGGTGCGTTGCGAAGTCCCACATGTCGTAGAAGGCGTCGACAGCGACGCAGGGGCCGACGCGCGGGTCCGCCGCCCCGCGCAGCGCGAAGTAGCCGCCCATCGACGAGCCCGCCAGCGCTACGCGCTCCAGGTCGAGATCCAGGTCGGCGCAGGCGCGCACCAGCTCGCCAAGGAAATCAAGTACCACGCCCACCACGACCTCGAAGTCGGGCCGCATCGCGAGCCCGTGCCGCCGCAGCACCATGCCCTGGCCGGGCCCCTCAAACGTCAGCAGTGCGTACCCCGACTTCGGTGCCAGGCTGTTGATGAAGTACAGCTCCTCCTGGATTGAGTCGGCGCCGCCTGCGCTCACCAGCACTGGCACCTTGCGCCCCGGCAGCCGCGCGTGGTGCGGCGGCATGTACAGGTAGCACGGAAGCGCAACGCCGGCGTCCCGGTCGTAGGGGATCTCCAGGGCGAGGACATCGCCCGGCAACAGCGCGGCGCCCTTGCGAAAGTTGGCAGCGGCGCGCTCGCCGTATGCCAGCGCCCGCTGCCGGTCCGGACTGCCCGGCCGCCGCCCGTTCAGCATGTAGCCGGCCGCGCGGAAGTAGTTGGCCGCGCGCATGTAGGCCCTTCGCGCCGATACGGCGTCCCCATGTAAGCTCGCCTCGTCAGCCAAGCTCTCTGCCTTGTCTGCCTGCTCGTGCCAGGCTGTGTTCCAGCTCGCAGCGTCGAGGTCCTTAATCTTGCCCGCCGCCACCAGACACTCCGCCACGTCGGCGCCGTCGAACGGCGCCATCGACAGGATCCGCAGGAACTCGAAGTTAAAGAAGGCGGATTTGAATATTAGATGCATGATGATAAAATGGTTTTTTCTTTCTCGTCATTAACGGGATGTCTTTCGTTTGCTCTTTGGATCCTCTTGCTGGCATATCAGATATGAGACCCTGTCATCACACACTGAAGCATATATGGCTGAAGAAGAAGGTGAATTATCTGGTTGACCTTCTAAGAGGTCCTGTCTAAAAAGAGAGGTTGCGAGACCTCCTTAAATACACATAAAACAGCTGTATCTGAGAGGGAACGATACCAGGGCTTTGAACGGTGGCAACGTGCAGCCTAAAGGCGTCTACTAGTTGCAACGTTAGTTAAGCCATTTAGCAGGTAATAGCCCTAACTTTCAATAAGGTTTGATATACCCCCTTAGCTGTTAGGAACTAACAGCTGAAGCTTTTACGAGTTTGAAGATTGCCCAAAAAAGAAATATAGTGGTGGTTAATACGATAAAAATAAAGGAAATACAAAAATTAATGGTTTATGGATAGGTCCCGTATAACTTGCTTATAAACTATGAAGCTTTTAACGGGATTCGAACCTATTTTTCCAGGTGTTATGTGTTGATATTATACCGTTAGATTACAAAAACTTTGTTGGAAAATGAATTTAATAACTTAATATTTAAGGTAGTTTAAGGTTTAGGGGATAAGGAAGGTATAACGGAAATAAGTAATTAAAAAAAACTGGAAGCAATAATTCCTGCTGTTGCAACGTAACAACGTTGTTATATCGAAGTTTTTAAGCTTTTTTTAGCTTTAAAGTAACTTTTTGAAGGTTTAATAACCGAACGAATTCCTGATGCTGCTATAGCTTAAATCGTTTCGTAAATCCATCCGCAATTATTACGTTAATAGGCGTTTATTCGATACCGATTTTTTTCGTTACGAAAATTTCGCGAAGCTAGTAATTGTAAATATTAACGTATTTCAATTTCGTAATTAAACGTATAGCTTTTTCGGTAATTAGCCGTATCGTTTGTTTATTATTTATTTAGATAATGAGCTTTTCGTTTAATTTTAATCCTATAATTTTAAATAGTTTTGTATAAAAATGGTTTTCTTAATAGTTTGTAAAAGAGTTAATAACTTTGCTTCCGTATTTAAGGTGGTAATTATATCCTGCTTATTGGTTTTTTAAATTATAGGGCTTCCGAAAAAATATTAGTACGAATCCTTAAAGTTTTTTCGATTAAGGTTATCCGTAAATAAAACGTCGTTTATATACAGGAACGATCGTACGTTAAGATTTTCGTTATTTTCGAATTTTAAGATTAAGGTATGTATGGAATAAACGTAAAAAATAGCTTCGTTAATAACGTTAAAGTACGTAGGGTTAAGGTTTTTGTAATAGCGAAATAATTAAGAAGCAGCTTTAGTTAGATTTGGGCGAGTGATAACAGTTCTGTATAATAGGTTTTCGATTTTTTCGAAATACGTTTTCTTAGATACTGTTAACGTTTCGCCTTAATATTTCTTAAGATTTTTCCATTTAGGGACCTTAAAGTAACGCTTTCCGAATTTAGATAATTCGAATCGGGTATATAACTTTTCTTAGTAAGTATTTTGTATTAGCTATAGTTTCTTTACATTGTGATTACGCAATATACGCATTTTAAGGAATTACTGTAATTTTTTAAGGTCGACGATATGGAAAGGTTATATTAGTTTTGTAAGGATTTTTTTAACGCGTATTGTATTTCGGGTTTTGTATATTACGGATATATCGTTAATATAAAAAAATAACGTTAATTAGCCGTTAATTAAAACGTATAGGTTATCCGAAAAAAGCTTTAAACTTAAGTTTTAAACGTTTGCTGACAAGTTTCGTTATTATAACAATAATAATCGCCTTCAGCCGTATAAGGCTTTTAAAAACTTTAAATAATAACCCGGACGTACGAATTCTGGTAAGAAACGTACGTATACCAGTTCGTCGATATTGCTATACAAAAACGCGTTAACGGCATTAAGCTAACGAAGCTTTAGATTAAATCGGGCTATAATAGCCATAAACATGCGAAAAGACCTTCTTGTTAGCGTAAATACGTAAACGTTAAATTCTTTACAAGGTTAAAGGTTATTTCGGATAATAATTTTAGCCTTGAATTTTTAAAATATCCTATATTTTTTAAATTTGTATGTAAATACCCATATTAACAGAAGGATGGCGTTAAAGCTTACGTCGTTAATTACTTTTTGAATTATGGTAAAAGCAATTAAGTGTTTTATCCGATATATCTAATCCTATTTTTTTGCGTAACCGTTTTCCAGTTTTTTGCATACTTGTGCTATATAGCTTCGGGTTAATTTTTAGGTAACGAAGGGAAAGTATTACGATAAAAGCGTTCGGGCCTAATAACCGTCGAAAAAACAGCGTTGAAAACGGTTGAATATATGTTACGTTTTTCGAAATCCAGCCTATAACTTATGTTAGCCGAAAATGCTTTTTTTTCCGCTTTAAATCCTAAACCTAATAATAACTAAAGGATTTAGGAAATCCATTTCGGTACGGTGTTATCGTAATCGAAAGGAATTGATTAATATATTTTAAGCCTTATCCGGCGAAAACGCTTGGTATTGTTAATAATCTGTATTTTCAGGAATTGGAGTAATTCCGGATATAGGCAGATTTTATAAAAGGTTTTCCGAATTACCTAATTTTCCTTAAGGACGAATAGAGCCATTTTCGAAATTGTGGTTAACAGCCGAAGTAAAGGATTCTTTTTCCGAATAGCCTTTTTCGTCAGCTTCCACCTTTTTAGCTTCCTGTAAAGCTTCTTGATCAGGATCATCCGTAGCTACTATGATAATATTATATATGGGTTTTTCGTCTTTAACTAAAAAACCTTACGTTGCTGTTGCCGTTCCTTATACTGCCGTATTATCCACCCCCTAGTAACACCTATATCCAAAAGGTTATTGCTAAATATAGCCCTTAACGTTTTTAGGAAAGTTGTTGCGGAAGGTGGAATTAAAATGCTGTCGATTTAATCGTTTAACTTCTTAATTTCAAATAACGATTTCTTTTGCTTTTCGCCATAATATTTCTTCGTTTCGTCGAAGGTAACGTTTCGTACCGTAATAACGCGTTGTTACGTAAAGATCCAAACCTTATAGATATTGCTAGTTATATATCTAACGAGGTAGTTAATATACGCTTTAAGATTTATCTTTTTTAAACGGTTTAATCCCCGGCAAGCTACTTCTGTAAACGTATAAGCTTTTAATCCGAAAAAAAATGACGTTCGTAACGTTTGCTTTTAGGCCTTTTTCGGGAATAAGGGTTTTATCCCTTTTAATTATCTATTCGTTAAATACCTGGATTAGTATTTTCTAGTTTAAAGCTTTAGTTGGTATACGGTTGGTAATATACGTAATTATTTTAATAGTTTTAGGTTATAAATAAAAAGGAAAGTTGCTATTAATTATTGAATAACGGGCTTTTGTGATAATTACTTCCCCGGCGTATTTTTAAACGCCTACGGGCTTTTTAATATAAGCTAGCGAAGGTTTATAGGCGATACTTGTATTAAAAAGCCATTTTCGGAACCTGTTTCCGAAAAACGTCTTTCCGTTTGATACGATCGTTTTAATTTTAATATAATGTTATTTCTTTAGGAAAGTAATTACGTTTATTAAAGCGGTAAACGCGTACTTTTTCCGCTTTATAATATAACTAATGCTAGCTTTAATAATAGGGCAGGTAATAATTAACGTTTTCATACGGCCGTTAAAAACGTTATTAAATTCGAAAAAGTTAACGTATATCGTAACGAAAAACTTACGTTCCTTAATTTGCGTTTTTCGCGAAACTTTCTTTCGAATCTTTCCAACTATGCAGTCCTAATAGTCGATTTTTAACGGGAACTGAATTTTCGCTCCGGTAACTGCTTGCATTACCTTCTTAAGGGCCTTTAGGCCTAAATGGGCTAGTTTTCGGTACTATAGGGTAACGTCTCCTTTTAAAGGTTTCAAAAGAAAACGAAAGCTATTTCCGTAAAATTTTTCTGATTAAACTGCTTCGGAAAAAAGAATTCCTAAATTAAAAGCTCCGGAACGAAGTTTTCGTTTTCGCTTTCGAGAATAACTTTATTTTTAAAGTCGCTTCTATTTTTAAAAACCCTAATATTAAGCTTTTCGGTTACTGCAAAAACTGCTAAATTAATAACGTCGTCGTCGTCGTTTTCAACCGATACCTTAACCTAATATATAACGGGCTAACGTTTAATTTATCGGATTTTTACTATTTATGTTCGTAATGTTATTAATGTTTTATAATATATGACGTTAATTTCGTAATTTTAATAAATCTTAGCTTGCTAAAATGGTTTATAAAAGGCTAGGTTAGTATATATTTTAAGGATATAAAGGTAACCCTTTAAAAAAAAGGCGTTAATCCTGCCGTTTAGGGTAATAAGCGCGATTTTTCGCGTTTTTCTGCCTAATATTTCGAAATATTTTTTTCCAGTTAAAAACTTTTTACTTATTGTAACAGGTTATAAGTCGATAAAGTTAACTTTCCGATTTCTTACGTAGAAGTTTAAGTATGTATTTAATAACGTAAATTTTTTAAGGTTATATCCGGTAATAACGTTGTTAATTTGGGGGTTTATTAATGAAAAAAAACTTTTAATAAAAAATATTAAACCAACTAAGGAATTTATTACGTTAATTCCTTCCGAACCTTTTTAACGGCGTATTTTAACCCGAAGGTTCCGTTAACGATACGTTCGTCCACTTATTTCCTAATTTTAATGTTTTCGGTTTACCCTTTAGGCTTAACTTTTAAGTAGATATAAAAACATTTCTTAAAGGTATGGATGTTACGGCCTTGTCCACCGTAGCAGCTCCAGCATATATACGGCTGTAAGCACCAGAATGATTGCCACAATTGCGATCATTCCACCGATCTTTTGCCCTGGTGGTTGTGTGGTATGGTGCAGCCATAACAATGGATTATACCGTAAAGGTATTTTCGATTAACATAACGGTTACCGTCCTAATTATTATTACAGCAGCTATTGTTATTATTCGAAAAATTTAAAAAAAACCCCGTTTATTTTGGGATCTTTCCGTTAAAAATAATACCGAACGTTCCTCGAAATAACTATTCGACGGTAACGCCTTAAGCCTTTTATAGCCTTATATGGCTTCGGAAAAACTCCATAAGCTTTTGTAATAAAGGTAGCTCGTTAACATCCTTGCCGTTAAACATAGCCACTTTAACGAAAACAGTTTAAATAACGGAAAAGTCGGGTAAAAAGATATTTACAGCCTTAAGAAAAGGTATTCATAATAACCTGCAATAACTGAAATCTAAAATTTTTCAGTTTCAGTATATACTTTCTAATACCTAAAAAGCTACGTATCCATCTAGGTCTTATTAGTTTTTAACGTTTCCTTATATCGAATTTCGACTTCGTAAATCCGTACGTTATTATTAAGCTTAAACTTGCTTTTTAAAACGGCTAGCTTTTTTCGAAATGTAACCTTTTTCCAGTATACCTAATAATAATCAAAATAAACTAATTGGTTCAGGAACCTATTAATTTTTGTAAGCGCTTTTTTTAAGCTAAAAAAAAGGTTTACTTTCGATCGTATTTTTTTACAGCCTTCTAGAACTTCGTATCAATTTCCAACTAGAACTTAAGTTTATTAAAACCAGTTAAATTGAAATTTTAGAAATTAAAGAAAATAAGGTTTTTTAATAACGGCAAAGCTTACGCGTTATTAAGGTTAATATAGTCCCATAGGAAGCCTGCCTTAAAGCTGACGTAAAACTTTAAGGTATTATATTTTTAAAGGTCCCTTTTTTAAGAAAAAACGCCTTAAAATACCTTAACGAAGTTTTATTAAGGTCTTTAAAAGGGGTAAAAACCATAACTTCAAACGTAATGCAGGAGGAATAAGTATTAAGGTAACTGAAATATAACTAGGAATTTTCTTGAAAAGCGGCAGTAAGTTACAGAGTTACTGCAGAAACGACGGTAAAGTTCCGAATAGCCTTAGAAAACGAGTATCTTTAAACGTAGCTAAAAGAAATGCGGACCGGGCTTATAACTATAAAACCCTATTATCACATACTGAAGCATATATGGCTGAAAAAAAAGGTAAATTATCTAGTTAACCTTCTAAGAGGTCCTATCTAAAAAGAAAGGTTGCGAAACCTCCTTAAATACAAATAAAACAGCTGTATCTGAAAGGGAACGATACCAAGGCTTTGAACAGTGGCAGCGTGCAGCCTAAAGGCGTCTACTAGTTGCAACGCTAGCTAAGCCATCTAGCAGGCAACAGCCCTAGCCTTCAGTAGGGTCTGACATCAGATAAACACCAGATTTTTTGTGGTTCGAGTGCTAAGATTGATTTCCCCAACATTCCCGACTTTCCGGTCTTGTTCCTGTAGGGCAACGATGTGTCAACCATCTAATCCAAATCTGTAAAGAAGGCCGGCTCATTACCGCCAACCGGGGACTGGCGGCATCGGTATGCAAGTGTCCATGGGCCCGACACTAACCCGGGCCTCGCAACGCCTTCTCGGGGGTTGCATCCGGAGAGCGGAATTGGTCGGATAGGAGCAGATCTTGTCAGCTTGGGTCTTGCCCCGTCCCGACCCAGCACAACCCCACCCGATGTTGAACAAGCGCGACACTGCATAAGGACGAACCGGCTGGATCGAGCTATACAACTACAATTAACCCAAAGGCAGTTTTCACTGTGCTGTCTTCTTTCCTTTTTATCCATCTACCCCATACATCCTCACCAGCAAAAACGTAACTCTCAGACGTATTTCCTTCTTGCCTTGGCGCCGCCCCAAAATGTTGCCCGACATCCGAGAATCGCCGATCGGCATGGGCCCGCTGCGGCTCTCGCCAGCGCTCATCACACTGGTACTGTACGTCACAGCTTCATTCATATACATGGCGCAGAGGTAGATAAGAGCGTCGAGGATGCGTCTCGCTCCGTTAGTTTGCACTGGGGCCCTTACATTGTACAACAACCAAGCAAGCAATGAAGCAGAAACAAACCCAAGAAAAAGACTACAAAACAAGGCAAAAACTAATGGCACCCCCGACTTACACTCAAACAGGGTCATAAACCGCGTGGCGCAATACTATGCCTTCACATCATTCCTACCACCTCACATGCCGCCGCTCCGCCACGAGAAACGCCACCACGACGCGGCGCCGACCTTCCAGCTGTGGTTCCGGGTGCTAGCGGCGCGCATCTGGGTGCCCGTGGTCGTGCTCAGCGAGCTGCAGATGGTGCTGTGCGCGCTGAACCTGTTGTGGGCGCCGCCAACAGGACCGACGGCCTGGTGGCTGCATCTGTTCAGCCTGGTGCTTGCCAACGGCCACTGGCCCTTCGTTCCGCGCCTACTCCGGGCCGAGCGGGCCGTCAAGGATGTCCGGGCTACGCCTGCGCAGAGCCTTGCGGCACTACGGGACTGGATGGACGTGAATAACGTGCGCGTCTTATTGGTCGACGTTCCGCAGGCTTTCGTCACGGCTGCAGCTGCTCTGGCATCCGCCACGTGGGAATGAGAAATTTAGAGGCGGACAGCATTGCCACTGAAAACTAATAATCCGCTGTGGAAAGAGCGCCAATTCGCTAGAGAGTTCAGTTGTCCATTCGGGTCGAAACTCTCTATGAGAGAGTCGATAAATGTACCAAAGTTATGTAGTCGCTAGTGGTAGTTTGGGCCGCGAGGAAGACCAGGAGCACGCGGTCTTCTAGCAGTCTAGTCTATGTACGCAATACACTCACTACATATCCATCCATGTCCGTTTTATCTTCTTCTGTCTTGCTTTTTCGACCCCATTTTCCTCAGAGAATCTCTATGTCTGCCAAGGAATTCTGTCCCAACTGGGCCGCTTCACTTTCGGACGCCCTTGAACTGGGTCAGGCGACGCTCCGTGTTGGAGCGGGTGTTGACAAAGTCGGGATTGTTGACGGTCAGTTCGACGGCGCCCGAGATGATGTTGTCGACCGCCTCAACACCTTGAATAAAGCTGTAGAATACTAGAAATATTAGCAGACTTGAGGGGTGCTGGACGTAGAGACATCACGAAAATTCTGGGCGGGGGGGACGGGGGGGCCATGCCTGTGGTCCTGGTTTCCGACCTCGTACTTCCAGGCTCCAAAACGGCCTCGGGAGAGGATATCCTTGCCCTGGAGGTACGGGAGAGCTTCGGCCAGGGCACCGTTGCGCTCTAGGCTGGGGGTAGGATATCCGTGGTCGAAGCGACGGACGTATGTACTGACAATTTCCTCCTCGGGCTCCAGCAGGTTCGTGTTGACTAGGCTCTGAATGCAATCCGCAAGCAGCGTTTCGTGCTGGACGGGTTTGTATGAGGATTCGGACACCTCGAGCATGATGGACCAGTACGGCCCGGGCTTAGGCTTCGGAAGATGCGGGCTTCTTGCCATTGGCCAGCTGCTTCGTTGGAAGCTTGGCATTTTCGTTTGGCTGATTAAACGGCGAATAGTTGGAAAAAATGGTGGCGCGGTAAAATGGGCAGTTATCCTCGACAAAGTACAGCTGTCCGCTGTGTTAGCGAAGGAAGAGCCTCAAGGCATAAAAAAAGACGTACCCAGCACTTGTCACCGATACGTACAGGTCGCTTTCCACGGACGCCGATACCGATGACGTTGGTAGACGAGTAGAAAAGCGGCTTGCACATCTGCTGGAGCTGAGAATCACCCATCGACTCGGCGAGGTGATCAATAGACATGGTAGAGATGAGTGAGACGTAGTTTACTACCGTGCCTGTATGGTATCATGTCAAATAAGGACCGTACTGTTACAAGCGGGAATTTCAGTATCACTGACCGTCCTTCAGGTAAACCTTCTTCTTCTCGGCATCAACTTTAGTCACAGTACCATGTTCGCCGAAGCGCGTCTTCCTAGCATCGAGCGTTTTGGCCACAGCGACCCAAATACCGCCGGTGCCCCCATGGGTTGGGAAGCGGAACGTGGCATTAGGGCCCCAATTTCCGGCCACTTTACCGAGGACAACATTGCGGACAAGTAATTTGACATTTGGCGCCGCAACACGCTCTCCGACCCAGGTGGCATTCATCTGGATCCGGGTAAGAACGAAGTCGATTTAGTTGTTGGTAGCGCCAAGATGAGGTTTCCCCCAGTACGTGCACCCCACACGCATACACGTACATACGCACCTTGGTAGTAGGGACAGCCCACACTTTGAAGTTGTATGGGCGCACTTCACTAGATCAGCAATTATGTACTCTACACAACCAGGGTGGTCCTTGGATACATACTGAAGATTTCGTTCAGACGATGTCCAACATTTCGGATATTCCACTCGTCAAAGTTCGTAGGCTTGTCGGACGAGGCGCGGACGCGGGACTCGAGGGCGGCATCGATGAGGTCTTCGAGGCATCGAGCCCTCTCCTCCGTATCCAGGACGGCAATGTTGTTCTGGAATGGGTAGGGCACCCAGCCATCCTGGAAGCGGACGTACGAGACTCTCTACGATTTCAAGCGGGTAGTTAGTACAACAGGGTGAGGCGACTACAGAGTGAGGAATGGGTGGAACCAATCGAGTAAGCGCGCCACTGACCTGATGCGTATACCAATCGCTGTCCTTGGGTAAAGCCTCGTCAAGGCAGTCATCGAAATACTTGTAGTGCGAGAAGATGACATGGCCGCCGACATCGAACAACTGAAAGAGCATTCGTCAGATACTGGCCAATCAGACGGCGGACGGAGTCGCGGAACTACCCACGAAGCCCTCTGGGGTGACGTCGGTGGATGCGAGACCGCCGGGGGTTTCGTTGGCGTCGACAATAAGCCATGACACCAGGTTCTGTAATTAATGAAGCTGTTAGGAATGAATCCGTAGCTGCATTTCATCACGGTGTAGTCGCCCTCACCGTCTGCTGAAGGCGCTTGGCAGCACCAAGGCCGGTAGGGCCGGCACCGATGACTAGTACGTCGATATCGCTAGTAGTAGGAGCAACATATCAGCAGAGGACAACATAACGTCGAGGTGCGGTGCCTGGAGGCTTACATCTCCTGTTTGGCCGCCATCTGGACAGATTTCTGCGGGGTTGGGGTAGAAAGACTAGATAAGCACAGCCCGTCTAGGATTTGCAAATGAGAAGACGTAGACAGTTGGGGCGGCCTTGTGTTTACGAATTTTGACTTAAATGTCGGGAGGAGTGAGTTGATTTTTGGTTCTAAAGCAGCGAAAAAACGCACTTAGAAAGGGGGCTAGGGAAAGTGAAAAAAAGGGGGGCGGGGTGGAAGGCGTGATTACCTTGGTACTCTCGGCTGGATGTGCGCACAATGGAGTAGCGTGAAAGAACGAACACCACAGCACCCCTTCCGCTGCCAACAATCTATCTGTGGGCCTCTTTCTCCGCGGCTACGGCATCCCGATAACACTCTCCTTCCCATACGGACCGCGTCCGGGCCTCCCGCTAATTGGCTCTAACTTCTTCCTACTTAGCTCTGGCAAGGGTGGTTGGACATCTATGCGGGTCCTGGTTACAGGGATTATGCCCTCCTTTCATCGTACTGAGCTTGGAAAAGGAGTGGAGCGAAAAGTCGGGAACGGGCTCGAGGGGAGTAGAGAAAGCTCCGGGGGAGTAGAAAAAAGCTTGGCGAGCAGAAAGCTCAGGAGTAGAAAAGGCCAAACGCAGTTGCTACAAAATTAACCCCACAGGGCAATTGCTTAGTAAATGCTAGCAAAAAGTTTTTTTCTTTTTTATTACTTACGGAATTGTTTTAAGTAGTTAACTAACGAATAATAGGTAAATATATCTTTAAATTAATTATTTGTTCTTACTTATATATATATAACAACTCCTAAGCAATTGCAATAAATGTTATTAAAATTAAATTATTTTTATTTCTATTTTTATAAATACGGAGTAATCGGCTAACAGTTGCCCAATTGTGACGGCTGGGCTAGTTAACCAACTATTAAACCTAGTTGTACGGGTTTATGTTGGCAGTGGTATTGTGGGAAATTAAGCAAGGAAAAGTAAACTAATTACGTCTGGTAATAACAGATAACCGAGGGTGATCTGGGTAACCAAGTTGTATTATAAACTGGTGCTATTTAAGATTTATGGGAAATAATGAGCGTATATATTCTTTTTCTGGCTTAAGGTGTTTAACCCGGCTTAAACCTTATTTTGATGATCGGGTTTTTTTGAGCCCCTTAAGCCCTTTTGAGTTATTTTCCTGGCTTAACTGGCTTAAGCCGCCAAGTTCCTTTGGAGCTAATGAAACTTATTAAGCTTTTTGAGTTTATTACGTGACCTAGATTTATTATCGGAGTTAACTTTTCTGAGGTCCCGACTTTTCTTGGAGTAGCTAAGCTTGCTGGGCCATAATACGATTTTTTTCCTTTTAGGATTGTTGCCCTTAAAGATTAATTTGTTTGTTTGTCGTTTTCGGTAAGTAACTTCCTTTTTTTATATCTTATTTTTCGCTATGATTAACGGTATTGAAAAGAAAAGGTTTCGCAAGCGTTAAAACGTTTTTACGTTATCGAAACGTATTAATCGTTTAGGTTTTGATATGTTATCGATTATTTTTTGTTTTTATTGCAAGTTTAAACGGAAAACCTGCAAGGTTTATTTTAACTTTGATAAATGTGCGCGCTATGTCAAATACGGTAGTCCTTATGATTTTTTTGGTCCTTCCAAGGTTAAGTATTAAAGATTGGTAATAAAGAAAGACCGTTTGGATTTGCAGGAGCGTTTTGCCGAAGAAAAACTGCTACGGGTGCAATAAAGTTTTAACGATTTTTAGAAACACCTCCAAAAATTGTTCGGTTATTTGGTTCGTTTTCGGAATTAAAAGAAAATTCTGCGGAAACGGGGTGTTGAGTTGTTGCGTAAGGGAATCCAGGGCGCGGAGGTTATGGAAGAATTTAAGCGTTTGGAAAAAGAATAGTAACAGTTAGAAGCCGCGGTTACCGCAGCTACGTTTGTTACGGCTTTAGGCTCGGCTAATTGGCTTGGTACCGGTGATACTAATTGGTTAAATCTGGATAACGTGAACTGGGGGGTATTTATGATGGGTTTCAGCGTTGTTGGTGAAAGTTTTTCAGAAGGCGCTGGGCGTTTATGAGATTTTTGGCGGGTTTTTAGGTGTTTTCGGAATCCGGGTGTTTTTTCCACTTAATGAGGTATTGGGTGAGTTCATTTTTTTTGCGTATATCCAGGACTTTTTTTACTTCGTATATTGGTGCATTTTCTTCTGTCTTATCTTTATATCTTATGTTGACTTTGATGGTGTTTGTTGCTGACTTAAGTAAGGAAACATGAAAGACTGGATGAAGCTTGACTTTTGGGGGCAGCTTTAATTTGTAGTTGTTTTCTGAGATTTTTTTTGGACCTTGTACGGGCCAATATATTTAAAGTTGAGTTTTTGATTGGGGCGTTTGGTTTTGATGTTTTTGGTGGCTAGGTAGACCATGTCCCTTTCTGAAAAGGTTGGTTTTTTTAACCTTCTTTGGTTATAATATTTCTATATTTGGTCACATACAAATTTAAGTTCTGTTTTCATTTCTGCGTGTAATTATTTAAGCTATTTTAACGTTAAAATGGCCTTGACATTAATTAAACCGTTATCGTATGTTTCTTTGTAGATTTTTGGTGTAAACCTAAAATTAGCATTTGCTAAAGTTATTTTGATACTTTTATAATAACTAGTATTATAAGCCAACTGGGTTATTGGTAATTTTTTAACCTAATTGTTCTATTCGTAGTTAATGTAATGTCGTAAGTAAATTTCGAGGGTTTAATTTAACCGTTCTATCTGCCTATTTGTTTAAGATTTGAATATATTAGATAACTTATGGTTTAAGCCGATTTATGCCATAAGGTTTTACCAGAACTTAAAGGTAAATGTAATGCTTTTATCCGATATAATTTCCGTTAGCAATCCGTATACGCTAAAAATATGTCGAAAAAAATGTATGCCATTTGCTTTATGTCGGTATTTTCATTGTAAGGTAAGAAATAAAAAATTTTCGTGAATTAATCGACGATTACGAAAATGTTATCGTAATGTATTCCCGTCGCTGGATTTTCGAATAAGAGAAGTTTAATGATAAAATTTATAGTAATTAAATTCTATGGTTGCTGCAAAACTGGAAATGGTTGTAATTTTCCGTATTGTTTGTGCCGTGGAGCCTTGGTTTTGGCGCAAACGTTATATTTTTTTTTAACTTTCTGTATTGTTATTTTTATTTTAGGAAAGTAATAAGTGCGTTATAGGCGTTTTAAGGTTTTGTGAATCTCTAGATATCCATGAAATGGATGCTGATATATATCCCATATTAGGTCCTGCTAACATTTTTCTGGTACCTCAATTTTATCTGTTCTTTAATTATCGGGTAGGTTATCGTTATATTGCTATATTTTCTGATATAGATCAGGGGGTACTACCTTAATCGTTACAATTTGTCGTAATTTCAGGTATCTTTTTAGGGTAATATCGAAAATTTTATGGCTAACTTTAACCAACTTTTTTTTAAGTCAGGTCGTTTGCTAAATACGTTTGTTTTGCCATTTTCTAACCTTTTCTAATATATAATGATAAAATCATACTTAGCTAGTTTTTTTACGTAACGTAATTATCGTCCTGTAAGTTTTCGTATAGTGGTAAAACGGGTAAAGTTTTTGTAATCGGTATAAATCTTAATTTAATAAAGGTTTCCTTTAAGCATATGTCTGAATTTTCGAAAAGCCTTAATAATAACCATAAACTTTTTATCAGGAATAGCGTAATTTAGTTTTGTTCCTTTTAGTTTGTAGGAATAAAAGGTAATCGGGTAAAATATTTTTTAATTATTTCGGTATCCGATTACTGCGTTTAATACATAATCCGAAAAATCGGTTTTTAGCTCGATTAAGCGTTTTAAATCGTACATGATTAATATTAATTTATTAATAATCGCATTTTTAATCTGTTAAAAAGCTTTTTTTGTTTCCGTCGTCTCCTGGAACTCGTTTTCTTTCTTAATAACATTGGACAAAAATGTTGCGATTTTACTAAAATATTTAATAAACTTTCGGTAATAGTTGGCGAATTTAATAAATACCTGTACCTTTGTAACAGTAATAAATATTAGTTATTCGGTAACTGCTGCAATCTTTTTAAGGTTTATCTTGATATATTTTAGGGTAATGATATGTCCCAGATATTCCACTTTCTATATATAGAACTGACTTTTTTCTGCGTTAATTAATAAATTAAAGTTCTATAAAACTTAAAAAACTTGATAAACGTGTCCTGTATATGCTCCTTTTAACTTTGAAAATATCAAAATGTCGTTTAGATAATATATAACGAAAATATCCAGGTATTTTCGAAATACGTAGTTAATTATTTGCTAAAAAATTGCTGGTACGTTCGTAAGTTTTATTAGTATAACTAAATATTTATATAGTTTATATTTCGTTTTGAAAACCGTTTTTTACTGATATTCTAGCTTAATACGAATTAGGTTGTATCTATCTTTAAGGTTTAAAGCAGTAAATTATTTGGCTTTTTGTAAGCAATTCTTTATTTCGGTAATTAGTGGTAAGGGTGTTTTATTTTTAATAGTGATATTATTAAGGTGTCGATAATTTATTATCAATCGTAATTTGTTATTCTTTTTTGATACGAAAAACATGAGATATCCGGCTAAAGATATAAATCGTCGAATCCATCCTTTTTGGAGTTTATCTTCCAAGTACGCGCGTAAGGTATAAAGTTTTGTTTCGTTCAAATTATAAATAAGATAGAATTTGGGTAAGGTGTTTTTTTAAGGATTATTTCATGGTCTTATTTACTGTACTTTAGTAGTTTTGTATTAAGCTTTTTTTGAAATAATCGCTTGTATTTGCAATATTGTGGTGGTATGTTAGTTATGTTTTTTTTTTGCTTTTTAGGTTGATTTTTTAAAATTTCGTTTATATCGCAAAGTTGTACCCAAATAGTGGCTATGATACGTCGAATACGTTTATTATGCCTTTTTTCTTTCTTATATCGTGTTCTTTTAGGTGGTAAAGTTTCTGTCGTATCTTTATACCTGCATTCGTTGCTTTTTTTGCTGCTAATCGAATAAGGAGATTTCGTTCGTTCTTTTTGCTTATCGATAGAGTGTAAAGTAAATTTTACCTGGCCAGTACTTTAATCAATTAAAGGGTTGTACCGATATAACCATGGTTTTCTTAGGATTATATTATAGTTCTCTAACGGAACGATATCGAAGTTAACTGTTTGGATTTATTTTTGGATAAAAATTTCGAAGTAATTAATTTCGCGTGCGATTTTTCCGTTGTCGTAAATGAATACCTAATCTTCGGCGTTCTCGGCGATGTAAAGGTCCTTTTTATCCTTTTATAGTAATCTAAATTAATTAACCAATTTCGGGGTAATATAATTAGCACCTAAAGTTCTGCAATCCACTATTACGGTATACCAGTATATCCCAATTCGTATCTTCAGGGTAATAAGGTTATTATTAGCTCTTATCGTTATATATAGAGTTCTTTTAGGGGGTTTATGCTAACTTTTTTAACTCCTGCTCTCCTGTGGCTTTTTTACAGGTAACGTTTGTTTTTTAAGTGCTCCAACTGTTTTATTTTTGCTTATAGCTGCTTAATGTTTTTTTTAACGCCGTAATGTTGCTTCCAAATCTAAGGTACGTACGTCGAACAACTTATTATATTGTTTTAAGGTGATAATATTTCCTTTAATTTATTCAATCGTGTTTTTTTTCGAACGATTTAATTATATCGTCCAACTATCGGAACTGTTGGTTTACTGATACTGGATATCATATCGGGCTGTATCTTTTTGCCGGGATCGTATTTCCTTTTAACGTTTTTGCCGCTTTTTGGGGTTAGTTATAAATACCAGCTGAAATTGCAAGTCGTTAAGGGTTTCCCGTGCTGCTTTCATGACTGTTTGATAGATCTATTTTTTTATATCTTATGGTCATATGCCTTAAAGTGATACATTAAATCTTTTTCTAGGCAATTCTGTTTTTCGGGCCAATTTCCCCTTACCGTAAGGATATCGATAATGTCCTGTATCGCCAGCGTACGTAAATATCGGTACCATCGTTAGTTTTTAAAATCGCTTTCCGTTTAGTTATGGAAGTTAAATCCTTAATACTATATACGCGTAATACGTCGTTATATGTAGCTTTGCTGTTTTTCATGTCTTAAATAATGGGTTCGCTTGCAGTAAACGGCATGTAATTTCCTATGTTGGTTGGGTATTTCTGGCAATAAGGCCTTATCCCAACCGTGGTACTCCTTAATTTATGCGTTTAATTCCAACTGTTCGTACCGTTTTTACTTTTTCTTTTAAAATCGCGAACATAATTTGGAAATAAACAACTTTTCTTACCCTTAATATTCCGCTAATTATCTTATTATAGCAAACCGGTATTGTTAAATAGCTGTTCGTAAAAAAGCCTTAACCGCCTTTAGTTCCTGTTAAACTTTTTCTTACTTGTTGTTATTACGTATACGGATCATGTTAACCTGCTTATACTATATATCTAATATAAAGATTGGTTTACCGTTAGGTTTAATAGGTTATCTTTCGGGTATTAAAATCCAACTTCCTTAACGTTATTATTTAGGTATTTTGCAGTATCGGGCCATATATCTTTTTTGCCGTAATTATAACACTATACCTGGCTTATATTTTGTCATTAAATAGTGCCAAGTTCCATAAATCCTAGAATTATTTTAAAGGAATTAAAGGATATTTCGCGCTTTTTTCTTTAATTGGCCTTAAAATATCTAACCCGTAAAATAAAATGTCCTTATCGTTCTTATCGCTTCTTAAATTGTCGGTTGTTAATTTTAACTGCTTTTATAATGTACTTATTAAATATAGTAAGTCGCGGTAATTTAATAATTTCGTTTTTAACGTCCTCCTTAAAACCTTTGTAAAATATATCGATTAAAGTATCGTCTTTTTTATCTGTCCATCCTGCTCCTGCTATAAGGTTCTTAAACTTTACAGCATACGTAGAAGCTGGTCCTTTTTGGCGCAGTTAGAAAAGCTTTTATGCCGTAACTTGTCCTTTATCTGGATTTTTAAAGTTGTTTTTAAGCTTATTTTCGAAGTTGACATAACTGGAAAAAGCTTTTTAAGTAGCTTCTTTTTGATTAAATTTTCCGTTTTCCAAAAAGTCCCTTATAATAAGTTTAAACCAATTAAAAGTATCTTTTTTTAGACAAACGGTAATAGCAAGAATTTGATTAACTGAATTAGAAAGGTTTTCAAAATAAAGGTAAATTCGAGCCTAAGTTAGGAAATTCTGGATATTCCCTTTTTTATTATAAGGCTATAGTTTCTTAGGTTTTATTTTACGAAGACCCGCTTGCTAAACTATTACCACCTCATTGGTAAGTTACTAAACGGTAGCCTTAAGTTTCTTAATCTTATCTTAAAATTACTAAGCCGTAAGTTCCGGGGTAATAATTATTTATATATTAGTCGACATAATAGCAATTCGAATATTACTTAAAATCTGATTATATTACTAAACAAAAGTTTGTAACGTATAACGGTTAGGTTAATTAACCAACTATTAAACCTAATCGTACGGGTTTATGTTAATAGTAATACTATAAGAAACTAAACAAGAAAAAATAAACTAATTACGTTTAGTAATAACAGATAACCGAGGGTAATCTGGGTAACCAAGTTATATTACAAACTGGTACTATCTAAAACTTATAGGAAATAATAAACGTATATATTCTTCTTCTGGCTTAAGGTACTCAACCCGGCTTAAACCTTATGTTGGTAATCGGGCTTCCTTAAGCTCCTTAAGCCCCTTTAAGCCATCCTCCTAGCTCAACTGGCTCAAGCCGCCAAGCTCCCTTAGAGCCAATGAAACTTATTAAGCCTTTTAAGCCCATTACGTAACCCAGATCCACTGTCGGAGTCAACTCTTCTAAGGCCCCGACCTTTCTTGGAGTAGCTAAGCTTGCTGGGCCATAACACCAATATTCGCGAAGAAAATACATTTTCATAATGTTTTTATATTTATTTTTAATGTACACAGAATAATTACCTCCCAGTTTTTAAATATATATATTTATATAACTTTTACTTTATTTCTTTTTATTATTCATATATATAAAGCAATTACTTCGCAATTTCTTATAAATATATTTTATCCAATTTTTTATTTTTATTTTTATTATATACAGAGTACTTATCCTGCAATTTCTTAATAAATGCCTGTAAATATACCTTTTGAAATAACGTTAATATCTTTTTTTAAAAGATATTTTTATATCAATTTGCCAAACAAAGATCTTAAAAATCCGATTGAATCTTATAGTTTTTCCAATGCTTAGGCCGTCTAATTTAATAAAAAAGTTGTTCTACCTCCTCGAACCTTTTCTATTACGTTGTCCATCCGATTGCTAAGAATCGATTTTCTTATATAGAATTTTAACGCGTGCTAATATAAAAGGAAAAATAACTAGCATTCTACAGCGCGTAAGTATCTGTTAGATAACGCACTACGATATACAGATACGGCTCTGTAATTATCAAATATAGACAATATTAATTGTATTATTATATTTAGTTAATTATATAAGTGCTTCGCATACGTACTGCTTTGGTATAATCTAGTAACGGAATATATATCTTTTAATTAAAGCGTAATCTTCTTTAATTGATATATTTCAATATATCTGGTTAGCTTATATACTATATTAACGCTTTGGAGAATTCGAGGCGTTAATGTTATAGCCCGAAGATCTTGGCTTCCTGCATTACAGTCGAAAGAACTGGAATTATTTCCGATAAATAGAGATCAGGTTACGTAATAGGCTTAAGAGGCTTAAAGAGTTTTATTGGTTCCAGAGAGGCTTAGTAGCTTAAGCCGGTTTAGCCAGGGGGATAGTTTAAAAAGGCTTAAAAAGGCTTAAAGGAATCCGGCCAGCAAAAAAAGATTTAAGTTAATTTAAATACTTTAAGCCAACAAACAATATATACGTTCGTTATTTTCTATAGTTTTAAATAACACCAGCTTATAATATAACTTAATTACCTAAATTACTCTTAGTTATTTGCTATTACTAAACGTAATTAGGTTATATTTTATTACTTAATTTCTTACAATACCACTATTAATATAAACCCGTCCGATTAGATTTAATAATTAATTAATTAACCCAGCTCTTCTACGTTACAAGTTTTTATTTAGTAATATTATAACGGCTGGGCTAGTTAACCAACTATTAAACCTAGTCGTACGGGTTTATGTTGGCAGTGGTACTGTGGAAAACTAAGTAATAACGGGGATATTAGTTACGTCTGGTAATATCAGATAACCAAAGGTAATCTGGGTAACCAAGTTGTATTACAAGCTGATGCTATCTAAGACTTATGGAAATAACGAGCGTATATATCTGTATTTTGGCTCAAGGTGCTCAAACCGGCTCAAACCTTCCTTTAGTGACCGGACTCCCTTAAGCCCTCCTAAGCCCCTTTAAGCTATCCCCTTGGCTTTGATTAACTCAAGCTGCCAAACCCTTCTGGAACCAGTAAAACTCCTTGAACCCCTTTGAGCCAGTTACGTGACATGGATCCACAGTCGGGTCTTGCTTATTCCAGGCTCCGATCGTTTTTGGAGTAGCCAAGCCCACTAGGTCATAACACGATTTCCTTCCTTTTAGGATCTTTGCCCTTAAAGATTAATTTGTTTGTTTCGTTATTTCTAATAAATAACTTCCCCTTTTTATCTTCATTTTTTGGTGTGTTTTTTAGGCTAATCATTATGTCTAATCGGATTGAAAAAACCCGTTTTCGTAAGCGTATTAACGCTTTCATTCTTTTAAAACGAATTAACCGTTTTGGGTTTATTATGTTATCGGATATCTTTTGTTTTTGTTGCAAGTTTAAAAACAAATCCTGCAAAACCTATTATAGTTTTGGGAAATATTCGCGCTATACCGAACACGGGGGTTCCTATGATCTTTTTGGTCCTTCCGAAGCCGAACATTAAAGGTTGGTAATTAAGAAAAACCGTTTAGATCTACAAAAACGTCTTACCGAGAAAGAATTATTGCGGGTGCAGCAAAGTTTTAACGAACTTTAGCAGCATCTGCAAAAATTACTTGGTCGTTTAGCGCGCTTTCGAAATCAAAAGAAAATTCTACGATAACGAGGTATCGAATTATTACGTAAGGGAATTTAGGGTGCAGAGGTTATGGAAAAGTTTGAGCGTTTAAAGAGGAAGCAACAATAATTAAAAGCCGCGGTTACTGCAGCCATATCGGCCGCGGCTACAGACCCGGCTAATTAGTTTAATGTCGAACTTACCGATTGGTCCGCTGTTAGCTGGAACGCGTCCGTTGTTTCTGGTGAAAATCCTTCAACAGGCGTTAGGAATTCATAAGGTTTTTAACGGGTTCCCAGGTATTTTCGGAATTTGGATATTTTTTCCATTTAATTAAGTACTAGGTAAGTCCATCTTTTTTGCGCATGTCCAGGATTTTCTCCATTTCGTATATTGGTATATCTTTTTCCGCTTCGTCCTTTTATCCTGTATTAACCTTAATAGTATTTGTTATTGATTTAAGTAAGGAAACATGAAAAACTGGATAAAGTTTAACCTTCGGTAACAACTCCAATTTGTAATTATTTTCCGAGATTTTCTTAGCGATTTTGTATAGGCCGATATACTTAAAGTCGAGCTTTTGGTTTAATCGTTTAGTTTTGATATTTTTGGTAGCTAAATAAACCATTTCCTTTTCGGAAAAGGTTAATTTTTTTAACTTTTTCTGGTTGTAATACTTTTTTATTTAATTACGGACGAATTCGAGTTTTGTTTTTATTTTTGCGTGTAGCTATTTGAATTGTTTTAATGTTAAAATAGCTTTGATATTAACTGGGTTATTGTTACGTATCTTCTTGTAAACTTCTGGTATAAAACCGAAATTGGCGTTTGCTGGAGTTGTTTTAATGTTATCGTAATAGCTGGTGTTATAAGCTAACTGGGCTATTGGTAACCTTTTAACCTAATTATTCTGTTCGTAATTAATGTAACACCGTAAGTAGATTTCGAGCGTTTAATTTAAACGTTCCGTTTGTCCATCCGTTTAGGGTTTAAATGCGCTGGATAATTTGTGGTTTAGACCGATTTGTGTTATAAGGCCTTGCCAAAACTTAGAGGTAAATGTAATGCCTTTGTTTAAAATAATTTTTGTCGGTAGTTCATGTATGCTAAAGATATGCCGAAAAAAGATATATGCTATTTGTTCTGCGTTCGTATTTTCGAGGTATAAAAGAACATAGGAAAATTTGGTAAATCGATCGATAATTACGAAAATGTTATTATAATGTATTCCTGTCGCTGGATTTTCGGATAAAGGAAATTTAATAATAAAATCCATGGTAATTAAATCCCATAGTTGCTGTAAGACTGAAAGTGGTTGTAATTTTCCGTATGGTTTATATCGTAGAGCCTTAATTTTGGCGTAAATATCGCATTGTTTTCTGACTTTCTATACTGCTATTTTCATTTTAGGAAAATAATAAATACGTTGTAATCGTTTTAGGGTTTTGTAGATCCCTGGATATCCGTGAAATGGATGTTAATATATATCCCATATTAAGTCCTGTTAACATTCCTTTAAAACCTGGACCTTGTTTATTTTCTAATTATCGGGTAAGCTATTATTGTACTGTTAAATTTTCTGATGTAAGTTAGAGGGTATTGCCCTGATCGTCGCAATCTGTCGTGACTTCAGATGTCCCTCTAGGGTGATATCGAAGATTCTGTGGCTGACCTTAACCAACTTCTCCTCTAGGTCAGGTCGTTTGTTGAAAGCGTCTGCTTTACCATTTTTAAAGCTTTTCTGGTATATAATCATAAAATCGTATTCGGCCAGCTTTTCTACGTAACGTAATTATCGTCCTGTAAGTTCTCGTATGGTGGTAAAACGGGTAAGGTTTTTGTAATCGGTATAGACCTTAATTTGATGGAGATTTCCTTTAAATATATATTTAAATTCCCGGAAAGCCTTAACGATGGCCATGAATTTTTTATCGGGAATGCTATAGTTTAATTCCGTTCCTTTTAATTTGTAAAAATAAAAGGTAATTAAGTAAAGTATTTCTTGATTATTTCGGTATTCGATTACTGCGCTTAACGTATAGTCCGAAAAGTCGGTTTCTAGCTTGATTAGGCAACTTGGATCGTATATGATTAGTACTGGTTTATTAGTAATGGTATCCTTAATTTGTTGGAATGCTTTCTTCGTTTTTGTTATCCATTGGAATTCGTTTTTTTTTTTGGTTAGATTTGATAGTAGTGTCGCAATCTTGCTGAAATATTTGATAAACTTGCGATAGTAGTTGGCGAATTTAATAAATGCCTGTACCTTTGTAACTGTGGTAGGTTTTGGTTATTTGGTAACTGTTGCAATTTTTTTAGGGTTTATTTTGATGTATCCTGGAGTGATGATGTATCCCAGGTATTTTATTTTTTGAATGTGGAACTGGCTTTTTTCTGCGTTAATTAATAGATTAGCGTCCTATAAAGTTTAAAGAACTTGATAAACGTGCCTTATATGTGTTTTTTCCGATTTTGAAAAAATTAAGATATCGTCCAAATAGCATATAACGAAAATATTTAGGTATTCCCTAAGTATATGGTTAACTATTCGTTAAAAGGTTGCTGGTACGTTCGTAAGTTCTATTGGCGTAACCAAATATTCGTACAGTCCGTATTTCGTTTTGAAAGCCGTTTTTTATTCGTATTTTGGTTTGATTTAAATTAGGTTATACCCGTTTTTAAGATTTAAAGCAGTAAACCATTTAGTTTTTTGTAGGCGGTTCTTTATTTCGGTAATTAATAATAAAGGTGTCCTGTTTTTAATAATGATACTATTAAGATGTCGGTAATTTATTATTAGTCGTAACTTGCCGTTTTTTTTTGGTACGAAAAACATAAGATATTCTGCCGAAAATGTAAATTATCGAATCCATTCTTTTTAAAGTTTGTTTTCCAGGTATTCCCGTAAGGTATGTAATTTTGTTGCATTAAAATTATAGATGGGATAGAACTTGGGTAAAGTGCCTTTTTTAAGGATTATTTCGTAGTTTTATTTACTGTGTTTTAGTAATTTCGTCTCAAGCTTTTTTCGAAACAGTCGCTCGTACTTGCGATATTATGGTAATACATTAGCCATATTTTCTTCTAGCTTTTCGGGCTGGTGTTTTAAGATTTCGTTTATATCGCAAAGCTGTGCCCGGATAATGGTTATGATACGTTAAATATGTCGGTTATGCCCCTTTTTTTTCTTATATCGTATCTTTTTAGGTAGTAAGGTTTCTGTCGTATCTTTATGTTTGTATTCGTTATTTTTTTTGTTATTAATTAAGTATAAAGATTTCGTTCGTTTTTCTTGCTTATCGATGGAATATAAAACGAATTTTACCTGGCTAGTATTCCAATCGATTAAGGGGTTATACTGGTGCAACTATGGTTTTTCTAGGATTATGTCGTAATTCCCTAACGGAACGATATCGAAGTTAATTATTTGGATTCGTTTTTTGACAAAAATCTCGAAGTGATTAATTTTGCGTGTAATTTTTCCGTTGTCGTAAGCAAATGCCTAACTTTCGGCGTTTTCGGCGATGTAAGGGTTTTTCTTATCTTTCTATAGCAATCTAAGTTGATTTACCAATTTCGGGATGATGTAATTGGTACCTAGAGCTTCGTAGTCCATTATTGCGGTATACCAGTATGTCCCAATCCGTATTTTCAGGGTGATAGGGTCGTTTTTGGCTTCTATTGTTGTACATAGAGCTTTTTTAAGGGGTTTATGTTAACTTTTTTGGTTCCCGTTATCCTGTAGCTTTTTTATAGGTAGCGTTTGTTTTTTGGGTTTTTTAGCTGCTTAACTTTTATTTGCAGTTATTTAATGTATTTTTTTTAACGTCGTAATGTTACTTTTAGTTCCATAGTGCGTATATCGAACAATTTGTTGTATTGTTTTAGGGTGATAAGGTTTTTTTCGATCTGTTCGATTATGTTCTTTTTTGGGCGGTTTGCTTCCGTTATCCAGCTGTTTGGGCTGTCGGACCATTGTTGATACTGTACGTCGTATTTGGCCATGTTTTCCTGTCGGGATTGTATTTTCTTTCGAAGCTTTTGCTGCTTTTTGGAGCCAGTCGTAAATGTTAGCTGGAATTGCAGGTTATTAAGGGTTTCTCGTCCTGTTTTTATAACTATTTAATAAATCCATTCTTTTTGTATTTTATGGTTGTACGTTTCAAAATGATATATCGGGTCCTTTTCTGGGTAACTTTTGCCTTTAGGCCAACTTCCTTTCGCTGTAAGGATGTCGATGGTATCCTGTAATGCTATCGTACGTAGGTAACGGTATTATCGCTAATCTTTAGGGTTATTTCCGGTCTGGTTTTGAAAGTCGAATTTTTAATACTATATGCGTATAATGCGACGTTAAATATAGTCTTGTTATTTTTCGTATCGAGGGCAGTAAGTTCGTTTGTAATAGATAATATGTAGTTTCCTATATCGGTTAGGGGTTCCTAGTAATAAGGCCTTATCCCAACCGTGGTATTTCTTAATCCATGCGTTTAATTCCAGTTGTTCGTACCGCTTTTGCCTTTTTTTTTGTAATCGTAAGCGAAATTTAGAAATAAAAAGTTCCTTTTATTTTTAGTATTCCATTAATTATCCTGTCATGGCAGAACGTTATCGCTTAATCGTTGCTTAAAACAGGGTTTTGGCCGTTTTTATTCCTTGTCGTATTTTTTCCTGTTTGTTATTATTGCGGATACGGATCATGTTAATTTGTTTGTTGCTATTAGAATTTCTTGGTGGTCCTTTTAGTACTGGGGTCCAATATATTTTCTTATCGTTCTTTAGCGACGTTTTGCATCGTCGTGTTATATGTTCCATTTTACCGTAATTGTAATACTGTACCTGGCTTATATCTCGTCGTTAAGTAATGCCAAATTTTATAGGTTTTAAAGCTGTTCTAAAGGAAGTAGGAGGTATTTCGCGCCTTTTTCCTTAATTGGTTTTAGAATATCCAACCCGTAGGGTAAAGTATTCCTTTTTTTTTTGTCATTTCTTAAACTGCCGGTTGTCGATTTTTACTGTTTCGGTAATGTACTTATTAAGTGTCGTAAGTTGTAGAAATTTGATAATTTTATCCTTAACATTTTCTTTTAAGCTTTTATAAAATACGTCGATTAAGGTATCGTTTTCATTATTTATCCATCCTACCTTAGCCATAAGGTTCCTGAACTTCATAGCGTATTTGGAGGCTAATCCCTTCTGGCGCAGTTGGAGGATCTGTTGGGCTGCAATTCGTTCCTCGTTTGGATTTTCGAAATTGTTTTTAAGTTTTTTTTCGAAATTGATATAGGCGGAAAAGATTTTCTTGGTAGCCTTTTCCTAATCGGACTTTTTTTTTTCTAAAAAGTCTCTCATGGTAGGTTTAAACCAATTGAGAGTATCTTTTTCCAGATAGGCTGCAACAGCAAGAATTTGGTCCGCTGGGTCGATAAGCCCCTTTAAGCGGATGTAAACCCGAACCTAGGTTAGGAAACTTTGAACGTTCCCTTTTCCGTTGTACGGTCCTGGCTTTTTAGGCTTTATCTTACGGATGCCTACTGGTACTGTTATTTAATCGGTAAGTTATTAAACGATAACCTTAAGCTCCTTAACTTTATCTTAAAGCTACTGAACCGTAGGTTCCTAAGTTGCGGTTGCTTAAGTGTTAGTCGATATAATAGCAATTCGGAATATTGCTTAAAGTCTGACTATACCATTAAATAAAAGCTTGTAACGTATAACGGCTAAGTTAGTTAACTAATTATTAAACTTAATCGTGCGGGTTTATATTAACAGTGGTATTATGGGAAATTAAGTAATAACGGGGATATTAATTACGTCTAGTAATATTAAATAATTAAAGGTGATCTGGGTAATTAAGTTATATTATAAGCTGGTGTTATCTAAAATTTATGGAAATAACGAACGTATATATCTGTGTTTTGGTTTAAGGTGCTCAAACCGGCTCAAACCTTCCTTTGGTGACCGGACTCCCTTGAGCCCTCCTGAGCCCCTTTGAGCCATCCCCTTGGCTTTGACTGACTCAAGCTGCCAAACCCTTCTGGAGCCAGTAGAACTTCTTAAGCCCCTTTAAGCCAGTTACGTAACATGGATCCACAGTCGGGTCTTGCTTATTCCAGGCTCCGATCGTTTTTGGAGTAGCCAAGCCCGCTGGGTCATAACAAATATAGTGAGATTCTAAGTTATATTCGAACTGTTAACATGTCGACCAGTATTTAAACAATACGTATTCCGGAACCTACGGCTTAATAATTCCAAAATAAAATTAAAAAGCTTAAAACCATCGTTTAACAACTTATTAATTAAGTAATAACAGCTTAGTTACCGCCGGTTAACATTCGCAAAATAAAGCCTAAAAAGATTCAGCCGTATAACAGAAAAAGAAACGTTTAAAGTTTTCTAACCCAGATTCCGGTATGACGGCTGGGCTAGTTAACCAACTATTAAACCTAGTTGTACGGGTTTATGTTGGCAGTGGTGCTGTGGGAAACTGAGCATTAACGAAGATACTAGTTACGTCTAGTAATATCAGATAACTAAGGGTAATCTGGGTAATTAAGTTGTAATTACAAACTGGTACTTTTTAAAACTATAAAAGGTAATAAACGTAGTTATATACTGGCAGGTTGTTTTATTGTATCCTTAAGTTATTACATTCGAAAATAATCTTAATAATCCTTAAATTATTGTATTCGAGAATGATTTTAATGATTTTGGGGTTATTGTACGTAATTGTACGTGATTTTTGTAGTTGGAGAATCTTTGTTCTTTAACCGTTTATGGAGGCCATAGGGTGTTGGGTTATAATACGATTTTTCCTTTCCGAAATTTTCGTTCCGAAGATTATAAGTTCCTTCCTTTTAATTATCGCAAATATGGTTAATAAAATATAGAGACGTATTAAGCTTATTTTAAAGGAAAAGGCTGCGTAACGCAACAGTTTCCTTTCCGCCGTTTTTATTAATCCTGTTAATATAGCGTTTTGTTTTTTTTACGAATTCCGTAAATTGGAATGCAAGTTGTCCGAAAGCGACTTTTTCCGTTATTTGTTTTGTATTAAGTATAACCAGGTTAACTGTGATGTTAAAGGTTTAAGTTCCGAATAGTTACAGAGAATTGCCGTTTAATATCGAAGGCTGGAGCTGGAACTGGAAGCCGTTAAAAAGGAGGCAGATTAAGTTAACGCTTGTTTCCGTTGTTTTCGTAAGCAGAAAAGGATGTGGTACGAAAAAATGATGAAAGCTGTAACGCGGGGTATTGATAATTTTAAGAAATTGGAAAAATTGAAACGTAAAGAAGCGAGGGAGCAGGAGCCCGAAGTTCCTGTTTTTGCAGCGTAAATTTCCGTTTCGATTGATTGGTTAGGTGTTATCGTTATTAACTGGTTTATTATGGACGATATGGATTAGGGTGCGCTTATAACTGTTTCCGGCGCCGTTGGTGAAAATCCTTTAAAAGGTGCTGGGTATTTATAAGGTTTTTGGCGGGTTCCTAGGTGTTTTCGGAGTTTGGGTATTTTTTTCTATTTGATTAAGTATTAGGTAAATCCATTTTTTTTGCGTATGTTTAGGATTTTTTTTATTTCGTATACTGGTGTATTTTTTTCCGCCTTGTCTTTTTATCCTGTATTAACTTTGATAGTGTTTTTTGCTGATTTAAGTAAGGAAACATAAAAAACCGGATGGAATTTAACCCTTGGTGGTAATTTTAATTTATAGTTATTTTCCGAAATTTTCTTGGCGATTTTATATAGGCCGATATACTTGAAGTTTAGTTTCTGGTTGGGTTGTTTAGTTTTGATGTTTTTAATAGTTAGGTAAATTATTTTTTTTCGGAAAAGGTTAGTTTTTTTAACTTTTTCTGGTTGTAGTACTTTTTTATTTAATTACGGACGAATTCGAGTTTTGTTTTTATTTTTGCGTATAACTGTCTGAATTATTTTGATGTTAAAATAGCTTTGATATTAATTGGGTTATTACCGCGTATTTCCTTGTAAATATCTGGTGTAAAACCGAAATTGGCATTTATTGGAATTATTTTGATGTTTTCGTAATAGCTGGTATTGTAAGTTAATTGGGTTATTAGTAATTTTTTAACTTAATTGTTCTGTTCGTAGTTAATGTAATATCGTAAATAGGTTTTAAACGTTTGATTTAAACGTTCCGTTTGTTTATCCGTTTAAGGTTTGAATGTGCTGGATAATTTATGGTTTAGACCGATTTGTATTATAAGGCCTTGTTAAAATTTAAAGGTAAATGTAATACTTTTGTTTAAGATAATTTTTATTAGTAACCTATATATACTGAAGATGTGTCGGAAAAATATATATGCTATTTGTTCTACGTTCGTGTTTTCGAGATATAGAAGAAAATAGGAAAATTTTGTAAATCGGTCGACGATGACGAAAATATTGTTATAGTGTATTTCTGTCGCTGGATTTTCGGATAAGGGAAGTTTGGTAATGAAATCTATAGTAATTGAATTTTATGGTTGCTGTAAAACTGGAAATGGTTGTAGTTCTCTATATGGTTTGTGTCGTGGAATGTGACGGCTGGGCTAGTTAACTAACTATTAAACCTAGTTGTGCGGGTTTATGTTGGTAGTGGTACTCTGGGAAACTGAGTAATAACGGAGATATTAGTTACGTTTGGTAATATCAAATAATTAAAGGTAATCTGGGTAACCAAGTTGTATTATAAGCTGGTGTTATTTTAAACTATGGGAAATAATGAGCGTATATATTTTACTTTTAGTTTAAGGCGTTTAAGGTGTTTAAACTTTTAAGCCCGTTAAGCTTTTTAAGCGCTGCCATATAGCTTAAGGCGTTTAAGGTGCTAAGACTTTTAAGTTTTTTAAGCCGGTTACGTAACCTGGAGTTGTTATTGGATCTTGATTTCTAAATCTCCGATCGTTTTTGGAAAAGCCAAGTTTTGTTGGGTTATAATACGATTTCCTTCCTTTTAAGATTTTTGTCCTTAAAGATTAATTTTGTTTATTTGTTTTTAGGTAAGTAACTTCCTTTTTTTACTTTTTATTTTTTTGTGCTTTCGGGGGCTGATTATTATGTCCGGTCGAATTGAAAAGTTCCGTTTTCGCTAACGTATTAACGTTTTTATTTTGGCTAAGCGAGTTGTTAGAATTGGTTTTACGATACCTTCCTGTTTTTGCTATAAAAAGGAAGGTGTGGATTGTAAGGTTTTTCGTGATTTTGGAAAATGTGCGTGTTGTATTCGATACGGAGGTCTTTGTGACGTTTTTGGGCCTTCGGAAGCGGAACATAAAAAACTATTAAATGAAAAGGACCGTTTGAAACGCAAGAAGGAGTAGGCCAGGGAGACGCTGCGTACTGCTGTTAATAAACTGGATCGCCTTCAAAAACAGCGACGACTGCTTCGTAATCGTGGTTTGGAAATGTTTCGTCGTGGTATTAAAAGTACCGAGGTAATGGAGGAGTTCGTTCGTCTGGAAAAAAAGCGAAAGAGGTTGTTTACCGAAATTACCGCGTTTATATAAGCCGCCGTCCCTACTGACTGGTTTGGTATTAATAATACGGATTGGTCTAATCTTAATAACGTGGACTGGGGGGTATTTATGATGGGTTCCGGCGTTATTAGTAAAAGTTTTTCAGAAAACGCTAAGCGTTCATAAGATTTTTGGCAGGTTTTTAGGTATTTTCGAAATCCAGATGTTTTTTTTACTTGATAAAATATTAAGCAAGTCCATCTTTTTTGCGTATATCCAGGATTTTTTTTACCTTATATATTAATACATCTTTTTCCGCCTTGTCCTCCCATCCTATATTAACCTTAATAATATTTGCTACTAACTCAAGTAAGGAAACATGAAAAACTGGATAAAGTTTAACCCTTAGTAACAACTCCAATTTGTAATTGTTTTCCGAAATTTTCTTGGCGATTTTGTATGGGCCGATATACTTGAAATTTAGCTTTTAATTCGGGCGTTTAGTTTTAATGTTTTTGGTAGCTAGGTAGACCATTTTTTTTTCCCGAAAAGGTTGGTTTTTTTAACCTTTTCTGGTTGTAATATTTTTTTATCTAATTACGGACAAATTCGAGTTCCGTCTTTATCTTTGCGTATAACTACCTGAGCTGTTCTAATATTAAAATGGCCTTAATATTAACTAGGCCATTATCGCGTATCTTTCTGTAAATTTCTGGTGTAAAACCGAAATTAGCGTTTACGAGGGTTGTTTTGATGCTTTTATAATAGCTGGTGTTATAAGCCAATTAAGCTACTGGTAACTTTTTAACCTAATTGTTTTGCTCGTAATTAATGTAACATCGTAAATAGGTTTCAAACGTTTAATTCAAACGTTCCATCTATCCATCCGTTTGGGGTCTAAATGCGCTGGATAATTTGTAATTTAAACAGATTTGTACTATAAGGCCTTACCAAAACTTAAAGGTAAATATAATGCTTTTATTTAAGATAATTTTTATTAGTAGTTCATGTACGCTAAAGATATATCGGAAAAATATATATGCCATTTGTTCTGCGTTCGTGTTTTTAAGGTATGGAAAAAAATAAGAAAATTTCGTAAATCGATCTATAATAACGAAAATGCTGTTATAATATATTCCTGTCGCTGGATCTTTAAACAAAGGGAATTTGGTAATAAAATCCATAATAACCGAATCTTATGGTCGTTATAAAACTAGGAATGGTTGCAGTTTTCCGTATGGTTTGTATCGTAAAGCCTTAGTTCTGGTGCAAACATCGCATTATTTCCTGATTTTCTGTACTGCTGTTTTTATTTTAGGAAAATAATAAATGCGTTATAATCGTTCTAAGGTTTTGTGGATCCCTGGGTATCTGTAAAGTAGGTATTAATATATATCCCATATCAAGTTTTCTTGATATTCCTTTAGGACCTGGATCTTATTTATCTTCTGGTTCTTAGGTAGACTGTCGTTATATTTTTGAATTTTCTGATATAAATCGGAAAGTATTACCCTAATTGTTGTAATTTATCGTAACTTTAAATATCCTTTTGGGGTAACATCGAAGATTTTGTAACTAACCTTAACCAGTTTCTTCCCTAGGTCAGGTCGCTTATTAAAAGCGTCTGTTCTACCATTTTTAAAGCTTTTCTAATATATGATAATAAAATCGTACTCGGCCAGCTTTTTTGCGTAACGTAATTGTCGTTTTGTAAGTTTTCGTATAATGGTAAAACGGGTAAGGTTTTTGTGGTTAATGTAAACTTTAATTTGGTAGAAATTCCCTTTAAGTATGTATCTGAATTTTCGGAAAACCTTAACGATAGCCATGAATTTTTTGTCGGGAATGCTATAGTTTAATTCCGTTTCTTTTAATTTGTAGGAATAAAAGGTAATTAGGTAAAGTATTTCTTAATTATCTCGGTATCCGATTACTGCGCTTAATGCGTAATCCGAAAAGTCGGTCTCTAGCTTAACTGGGCGATTTGGATCGTACATGATTAATACTGGTTTATTAATGATTACGTTCTTGATCCGCTAGAATGCTTTTTTTGTTTCCGTTATCCACTGGAATTTGTTCCCTTTTTTGGTTAAATTCGACAATGGTGTTGTAATCTTGCTGAAATATTTAATGAATTTTCGGTAGTAATTGGCGAATCTAATAAATACCTGTATTTCTGTAATTATAGTAAGCCTTGGTTATTCGATAACTGCTGCAATTTTCTTAAGGTCCATCTTAATATATTCCGGAATAATGATATGTCCCAGGTATTCCATTTCCTAAATGTGGAACTAGCTCTTTTCTGTGTTAATTAACAGGTTAGCGTTTTGTAAAGCTTGAAAAACTTAATAAACGTATCCTGTATGTGCTTTTTTTGATTCTAAAAAAATCAGAATATCGTCCAGATAGCATATAACGAAGATGTCCAGATATTTTCGGAATACGTAGTTAATTATCCGTTGAAAAGTTACGGGTGCGTTCGTAAGTCCCATTAATGTAACTAAATATTTATACAATCCGTATTTCGTTCTGAAAGCCGTTTTTTATTCGTAACCTGGCTTAATTCGAATTAGGTTATATCCGTTTTTAAGGTTTAAAGCGGTAAACCATTTAGCTTTTTATAAGCGATTCTTTATTTCGGTAATTAATAATAAAAGGGTTTTATCTTTAACGGTAATGCTGTTCAAATGCCGGTAATTTATTACTAGTCGTAGTTTGCCGTTTTTCTTAGGTACGAAGAATATAGGGTATTCTGCCGAAGATATAGATCGTCGAATCCATCCCTTTTAAAGTTTATCTTCCAGGTATTTCCGTAAAGTATGTAATTCTGTAGCATTAAGATTATAGATAGGGTAGAATTTGGGTAAGGTACCTTCCTGGAGGACTATTTCGTAATTTTATTTGCTATGTTTTGGTAACTTTGTTTTAAGCTTCTTTCGAAACAGTCGTTCGTATTTGCGATACTGTAGTGGTATATTAGCCATATCTTTTTCTGGCTTTTTGGGCTGGTATTCTAGGATTTTGTTTATGTTACAAAGCTATGCCCGGATAGTGGCTATAATACGTTAAATGTATCGGTTATGCCCTTTTTTTTTTTTGTGTCGTATTCCTTTGGGTAGTAAGGTATCTGTCGTATTCTTATACCTGCATTCGTTATTTTTCTCGTTATTAATCGAATATGGAGATTTCGTTCGTTTTTTTTTTGCTTGTCGATAAAATATAAAGCGAACTTTACCTGGCCAGTATTCCAGTTAATTAAGGGGTTATACTAATATAACCATGGCTTTTTTAAAATTATGTCATAATTCCTTAACGGAACGATATCGAAATTAACTGTCTAAACTCATCCTTTAACAAAAATCTTAAGGTAATCAATTTCGCGTATAATTTTTCCGTTATCGTAAACGAATACCTAACTTTCAGCGTTCTCGGCGATGTAAAAGTTCTTCTTATCCTTCCATAGCAATCTAAGCTAGTTTACCAACTTCGGGGTAATATAATTAATACCTAAAGCTCCGCAGTCCACCATTACGGTATACCAATATATCCCAATCCGTATTTTCAAGGTAATAGGGTCGTTCCTAGCTCCTATCGTCGTATACAAAGCTTTTTTAAGGAATTTATGCTAACTTCCTTGGCTCCCGCTATCCTGTAACTCTTTTACAGGTAGCGCCTATCTTTTGGGTTTTCCAGCTGCTTAACCTTTGCTTACAACTGCTTAATATACTTCTTTTAATGTCGTAACGTTACCTATAATTCCATAATGCGTATATCAAGCAACTTATTATACTGTTTTAAAGTAATAAGGTCTTTTTCGATTTATTCGATTATGCTCTTTTTTAAACGTTCTAACCCTATTATCCAGCTATCTGGGCTATCAAACCATTGTTAATATTATGCGTTATATTTGGCCATATCTTCCTATCGAGATTATATTTCCTTTCGAAATTCTTGCCGTTTCTTGGAATTAATCGTAAATACCAGCTGGAATTGTAAATTATTAAGGGTTTCTCGTCCTGCTTTTATAACTATCTAATAAATTTATTCTTTTTGTATCTTGTAGTTACATATTTCGAAGTAACATATCGGGTCCTTTTCTGGGCAACTTTTGCCTTTAAGCCAACTTCCTCTTGCGATAAGAATGTCGATAATATCCTGTAATACTATCGTACGTAAATAACGGTACCATCGCTAATCTTTAAAGTCACTTCCGGTTTAATTTTGAAAATTAAATCCTTAATACCATATACGTATAATGCGGCATTAAATATAATCTTGTTATTTTTCATATCGAAAGCAATAAGCTCGTCTGCAGTAAATAACGTATAATTTCCCATATCGATCAGGCGTTCCTGGCAACAAGGCCTCGTTTTAACCGTAATACTTCTTAATCTATACGTTTAATTCTAACTGTTCGTACCGCTTCTGCCTTTTTTTTTACAATCGTAAGCGAAATTTAAAAATAAAAAGCTCCTTTCATTCTTGGTATTCAATTAACCATCCCTTCATAACAGATTATTACCGCTTAATCGTTACTTGGAAAAAAGCTTTAGCCGTTTTTATTCCTTGTTGCACTTTTTCCTATTTGTTATTATTACGGATGCAGATCATATTAACTTGTTTGTTACTGCTGGAATTTCTTGGTGGTCCCTTTAGTACCGGGGCTTAATGTACTTTTTTGTCGTTTTTTAGCAACGTTTTGTATTGTTATGTAATATGTCCCATCTTACCGTAATTATAACACTGTACCTAGCTTATGTTTCGTCGCTAAGTAATACCAAGTTCCATAAGTCCTGGAGCAGTTCCATAAAAGGTAGGAGATACCTCACGCCTTTTTCCTTAATTGGCTTTGGAATGTCTAACCCGTAAAATAAAGTATTTCTTTTTTTTGTCGCTTTTTGAACTGCCGATTGTCGATTTTTACTGTTTCGGTAATGTATTTGTTAAGTATCGTAAATCGTAAAAACTTAATAATTTCATCCTTAACGTTTTCTTTTAAACCTTTATAAAACATATCGATTAAAATATCGTCTTTATTATCCATCTATTCTGCTTTAGCTATAAGGTTCTTAAACTTTACAGCGTACTTAAAAGTTGTTCTTTTTGGCGTAATTAAAAGATCTGCTAGGCTGCAACTTGTTTTTCGTCTGGATTTTCGAAGTTATTTTTAAGTTTTTCTTCAAAATTAATGTAAATCGAAAAAATCTCTTTAATAATTTTCTTCTAGTCGGATTTTTCTTTTTTTAAAAAGTTTCTTATAGTAAGTTCGAACCAATCAAAAACGTTTCCTTCCAAACAAACTGCGACGGCGAGAATCTGGTCCACTGAATCGGTAAGCCTTTTTAGGCGGATATAAACCCAAACCTGGGTTAGGAAACTCTGGACGTTCCCTTTTCCGTTATACGGCCCTGGCTTCTTAGGTTTCATCTTGCGGGTGCCTACTGGTATTATTATCTAATCGGTAAGTTATTAAACGATAACCTTTAGCTTTTTAACCTTATCTTAGAACTGCTAAACCGTAAGTTTCTAAGTTATAGTTACTTGCGTGCTGGTCGACATAATAACGATTCGAAATATTGCTTAAAGTTTAACTATACCATTAAACAAAAACTTGTAACGTATAACGGCTGGGTTAATTAACCAACTATTAAACCTAATCGTACGGGTTTATATTAATAATAATACTGTAAAAAATTAAATAATAACGAAGATATTAATTACATCTGGTAATATCAAATAACCAAGGGTAATCTGGGTAACTAAGTTATATTACAAGCTGGTACTATCTAAAACTATAGAAAATAATAAGCGTATATATCCTACTTTTAGCTCAAAACGCTCAAAGTACTTAAACCTTTAAGCCCGTTAAGCTTTTTAAGCACTACCACACAGCTTAAGGCGCTTAAGGTACCAAGACCTTTAAGTCCTTTAAGCCGGTTACGTAACCTGAAGTCGCCATCGGATCTTGATTTCTAAATCTCCGATCGTTCTTGGAAAAGCCAAGCCTTGTTAGGTCATAACATGGAGCTTTAGTTCTAGCGCAAATATCGCATTGTTTTTTAACTTTCTGTATTGTTGTTTTTATTTTGGAAAAGTAATAAATACGTTATAATCGTTTTAGGGTTTTGTGGATCCCTGGATGTCCGTGGAGTGGGTATTGATGTAAATCCTATAAGTCAAACACCCCCTTTACGCACCACCCCCTTCACGCCCTACCTTCAATTTGAGGCTATTCCCAAATCAGTTAATTCTTTAAAAATCAATAACTTAATAACCACTGAAGCAATCCACTTCGGATTTAACGTAATCGCATTATTATACAATCAGGATCATCAGTATTATAATCGTTTTCTTCCCCTTCTTCGTTTTTAACTTCGTTTTGCGGAATAACAGAAAAGGGTCCTTACGCTTTACCCTTTAGCCCGGCCTTTACTTGTCTAACGTTTTTTAACCGTACGAATTTTTGATTGGAATCAGCTTTAATCTTTTTCTGCTTTTTCGGGCGTGCCTTTTCAAGGGTTGAAGTTAATTGGCTGTTGAGATTTTCGAAAGCGGTTAATTCGCTGTTAAAAAAGTCAAATGCTTTGCCTACTTTTCGGAAAAGGAACCGAGCGGTAGGTTTCCCGAAAGCTGGGTCGAGCTTAATTAGGGTTTTCTTAAAGGTATTTATATCCTTGGAAGATTTAGGTATGTTAAAACTTATAAAAGCGATTGGCTCGAGAAAATCGGGCTGTTGCGGGATAACAGACGACCTGGCAACCGGTACATTTCCCCCGCCGTTACTTTTTACCACATATAGGTTTTTTAAAGCCCTTTTCCGATTAACAAGCCATATTCCCGTTGCTTTAAAACCTTGTTTGATATATCGTAAAACCCCCGTAACCTCTTTCTAAGCCGTAACGAACGTCCATAAGAAGTCCGTCTTGTCTATTACTTCCGAAAACCTTCCGTAGCAGCGTTCCCGGAACCAATAACGGAACCTGCGCTTTAAGACGGAAAAAACGCCTACGTTAAACGGCTGCCAGGCGTGCAATAAATGTAAAGGCAAAAAGACGATATAGATTTTGTTAATTAGGCAGGTCTACATAAATTTTTCAGTAATGTAGCTGTTATAGCCGTCGATAATAAAAAGCCTCCATTTCCGGGAGTTGGCAGGTTTCGTATAAGGAATAAATACCTTTCGCAATTACTTTAACCCAATATCGGTATTAATCCAGCCATTTAAAAACGTTGTAAAGTACCAGTTTTCATACGGTTGATCCTCCGTATCGGGAAATTACTGTTATTATACGTTGACGCCGCTGAATATGATTAACGGAGGAAAAGCGCGTCCGTCCGCGCTGATACAGGCTATAACGGATATCTACGCGTGATTAAAAGCATCCTTTAAAAAAACGAATTTCTTAAAGGCTTTACCGAATACGAAAAAATTATCTTCTATACCTTTTATTACCCCGAACTTATCGGCGTTATATCTATTCCGGGAATATATCTTCCGTATTTCCGGCAGGGCTAGGCGGTTAAATAATACGTTACAAGTAACTTCCGTAGCCCCGTTTAAGCGCCTATAATTAATAGCCCTACTTTTAAAAATCTTGATTTTATGATGGCGTTAAAGAAATCGCGTTACCCATTTTTTTCCTAGGCGTTCGCGGTTGTTAAAGTTAACGAAAAGCCGTTACGCGTACGTACGAAATCAAGCATGAAAAGGAGCGTACCTAAGCTGGCCCTGGGTTACAATCCATTTAGCTAAACGGTTTTCAAGGATCTCGGATACCTTCTGGCGATCCTTGTTATATTCCTCTCGGGTCTGTATGCCTTCAATTCTGTAGCGCAAATAAGTGCGTTCAACTTGGTACCGCTTGGAGGCGGCCCGAATGGACCTCCCGTCTGCAACTTCGTTAATTGCCTTAGCAGCACGCAATTAAGCAACGATACCCATATCGTTAGAATCGCCAGAATCTGAGGATTAAAATAATATGTTTCTTTTTTTAAGGAGACGTTGTTTGATTGGTTTAAATAATGGTTGAAAATGGGGTCAGGGTTTAGGATGTCTCGAAGTTTCGGTAGGGCGTGAAGGGGGTGGTGCGTGAAGGGGGTGTTTGACTTATTAAGTTTTCCTAATATTCTTTTAAAATCTGGATTTTATTTGTTTTTTGATTTTTAGGTAGGTTGTTATTATATTGTTAAATTTTCTGATATAGGTTAGGGGGTACTGCCCTGATCGTCGTAATCTGTCGTGACTTTAGATATTTTTCTGGGGTAATATCGAAGATTCTGTAGCTGACCTTGATTAATTTCTCCTTTAAATTAGGTCGTTTGCTAAGAGCGTCTGCTTTTTTATTCTCGGAGCCCTTTTGGTATATAATAACAAAATTATATTTAGCCAGCTTTTCTACATAACGTAATTGTCGTTTTGTAAGTTTTCGTATAGTGGTAAAACGGGTAAGGTTTTTGTAATCGGTGTAAACCTTAATTTGATGGAGGTTTCCTTTAAGTATATGTCTGAATTTTCGGAAAGTTTTGACGATAGCTATAAATTCTTTATCGGGAATGCCATAGTTAAATTCTGTTCCTTTTAACTTGTAGGAATAGAAAGTAATCGGGTAAAGTACTTTTTAATTATTTCGGTGTCCGATTATTGTACTTAATACGTAATCCGAAAAGTCGGTTTCTAATTTAACTGGACGATTTGGATCGTATATGATTAATATTAGTTCATTAGTAATTGCGTTTTTAATCCGCTAAAATGCCTTTTTTATTTCTGTTATCCATTAGAATTCGTTTTTTTTTTCTGGTTAAATTCGATAATGGTATTGTAATTTTGCTGAAGTATTTAATAAATTTTCGGTAATAGTTGGCGAATTTAATAAATGCCTGTACCTTTATAACTGTGGTAAGTTTTAGTTATTCGGCCATTGCTGCAATTTTCTTGGGGTTTATCTTGATGTATCCCGGAATAATGATATGTCCTAAATATTCCATTTCCTATGTATAGAATTAACTTTTTTCTGCGTTAATTAATAGATTGGCGTTTTGTAAAGCTTGAAAAACTTAATAAACGTGTCCTGCGTATGCTTTTTCCGATTTTGAAAAAATCAGAATATCGTCTAAATAGTATATAACAAAAATGTCCAGATATTTTCGGAATACGTAATTAACCATCCGCTAAAAGGTTACTGGTACGTTCGTAAGTCCTATTAATGTAACCAAATATTCGTATAATCCGTATTTCGTTTTGAAAGCCGTTTTTTATTTTTAACCTAGCTTAATTCGAATTAGGTTATACCCGTTTTTAAGATTTAAAGCGGTAAACCACTTGGTTTTTTATAAGCGATTTTTTATTTCGGTAATTAATAGTAAAGGGGTTCTATCTTTAACGGTAATATTGTTTAAATACCGATAATTTATTACCAGTCGTAGCTTGCTATTTTTTTTAGGTACGAAAAACATGGGATACCTTACTGAGGATGTAAACCGTTGAATCCAGCCTTTTTGGAGTTTGTTTTTTAGATATTTTCGTAAGGTATAAAGTTCTGTTACATTAAGGTTATAAATAAAGTAAAACTTAGATAAGGTGCCTTTTTAAAGGACTATTTTATGGTCCTATTCGCTGTATTTTGGTAATTTCGTTTCGAGTTCCTTTTGAAACAGTCGCCTATATTTGCGATACTGTGGTAGTACATTAGCTATGTCTTTTTCTGGCTTTTCGGATTGTTGTACTAGGTTTTCGTTTAAATTATGAAGCCTGGCCCGGATAATGGCTATGACGTGTCGAATGTGTTTGTTATGTCCTTTTTTTTGTGTGTCGTGTTTTTTTGGGTGGTGAAGTTTCTGTCGTATCCTTATGCTTATATTCGTTATTGTTCTTGTTATTAATCAAGTATAAAGATCTCGTTCGTTTTGTTTGCTTATCGATAAAATGTAAAGTGAACTTTACCTGGCCAGTATTCCAATCGATTAAGGGGTTATATTAATATAACCATAGTTTTCTTAGGATTATGTCGTAATTCCTTAACGGAACGATATCGAAATTAACTGTTTAAACTTGTTCTTAGACAAAAATCTCGAGGTAATTAATTTTACGTATAATTTTTCCGTTATCGTAAGCGAATGCCTGATTTTCGGCGTTTTCGGTAATGTAAAGGTCCTGTTTATCCTTCCATAGTAATCTAAGCTGATTTACCAATTTCGGGGTAATATAATTAGCACCTAAAGTTTCGCAGTCTACTATTGCGGTATACCAATATGTCCCAATCCGTATCTTCAAGGTAATAAAGTCGTTCCTGGCTTTTATTATTATACACAAAGCTTTTTTAAGGGGTTTATGCTAACTTCCTTAGCTCCCGTTATCCTGTAGCTTTTTTACAGGTAACGTCTATCTTTTAGGCTTTCCAGCTGCTTAACCTTTGCTTGTAACTGCTTAATATACTTTTTTTATCGTCGTAATGTTATCTCTAGTTCTATGATACGTATATCGAATAACTTGTTATATTATTTTAAGGTAATAAGGTCCCTTTCGATCTGTTCGATTGTGCTTTTTTGTTATGACCCAACAAGGCTTGGCTTCTCTAAGAACGATCGGAGGATTAGGAATCAAGATCCGATGGTGACTCCAGGTCACGTAACCGGCTTAAAGGGCTTAAAGGGCTTGGCACCTTAAGCGCCTTAAGCTGTGTGGTAGCGCTTAAGGAGCTTAACGGGCTTAAAGGTTTGAGCACCTTAAGCGCTTTAAGCCAAAAGTAAAATATATACGTTCGTTATTTCCATAAGTCTTAGATAGCACCAGCTTGTAATACAACTTGGTTACTTAAATTACCTTTAGTTATTTGATATTACCAGACGTAATTAATATCCCCGTTATTACTTAGTTTCCCATAATACCACTGCTAACATAAACCCGTACGATTAGATTTAATAATTAATTAATTAACCTAGCCGTTATACGTTACAAACTTTTGTTTAGTAATACAGTTAGATTTTAAACAATATCTCGAATCGTTATTATGTCGATTAGCACTTAAGCAACCGCAACTTAGGAACTTACGGTTTAGCAGCTTTAAGACAAAGTTAAGGAACTTAAGGTTATCGTTTAACAACTTACCGATTAAATAATAGTACCAGTAGGCACCCGCAAGATGAAACTTAAAAAGCCAGGACCGTATAACGGGAAAAGGAACGTCCAGAATTTCCTAACCCAGGCTCGGGTTTACATCCGCTTAAAGGGGCTTACCGATCTAGCGGACCAGATTCTCGCCGTCGCAGCCTGTTTAAAGGGAAACGCTTTTGATTAATTCGAACCCATTATGAAAGACTTTTTAAAGAAAAGAAAGTCCGATCAGGAAAAGGCTACTAAGGAAATCTTTTCCGCTTATATCAATTTCGAAAAAAAATTCAAAAACAATTTCGAAAATCCAGATAAGGAACGAGTTGCAGCCCAGCAGATTCTCCAACTGCGCCAAAAGGAACCAGCTTCCAAATACGTTATAAAATTCAGGAACCTTATAGCTAAGGCAGGATAGATGGACGATAAAAACGATACCCTGATCGACGTGTTTTACAAAAACCTAAAGGAAAATGTTAAGGATAAAATTATCAAATTTCTACGACTTACGACACTCGATAAGTACATTACCGAAGCAGTAAGAATCGATAATCGGCAGTTCGAAAGGCGACAAAAAAGAAAAAAACACTTTATTTTACGGGTTGGACATTCCAAAGTTAATTAGGGAAGAAGGCGCAAGGTACCTCCTACTTCCTTTAGAACAGCTTCAGAACCTATGGAATTTGGCACTATTTAACGACGAGACATAAGCCAGGTATAATGTTACAATTGCGGTAAGATGGGATACGTTGTACGACGATACAAGGCGTCGCTAAAAAACGATAAGAAAATCTATTAGACCCCAGTACCAGAAAGATTATTAAGAAATTCCAACAGCGACAAATAAGTTAACATAATCCGTATCCGTAATAATAACAAACAGAAAAAAATACGATAAGGAATAAAAACGGTTAAGGCCTTTTCCCAAACAGCGATTAAGCGGTAATAATCTGCCATAAAAGGATAGTTAACTGAATACCAAAAATAAAAGGAATTTTTCATTCTTAAACTTTGCTTACGATCGCAAAAGAAAAGGCAGAAGCGGTACGAACAGTTGGAACTAAACGCATGGATTAAGGAATACCACGGTTAGGACAAGGCCTTATTACCAAAAACCCCTAACCGACATAGGAAACTACATATTATCCACTGCAAACGAACTTACTGCTTTCGATACGAAAAACAACAAAATTATATCCAACGCCGCATTATACGCATGTAGCATTAAAAATTCGACTTTTAAAACCAGACTAAAAACGACCCTAAAAATTAACGATAATACCGTCATCTACGCACGATAACATCGCAGGATACCATCGACATCCTTACAACAAGGGAAAGTTGGCCTAAAAACAGGAGTTACCCCGAAAAGGACCTAATATATTATTTTAAAACATGCAACCACAAAATACAAGAAAAATGGATTTATTAAATAATTATAAAAGCGGCACGAGAAACCCTTAACGACTTACAATTCCGGCTAGCATTTACGACTAACCCCAATAAACAACGGAAACTCCGGGAGGAAATACGATCCCGACAAAAAGATATGGCCAGGTACGACGCACAATATTAATAATAACCCGGCAACTTAAACAGCTAAACAACGGAATCAAATCGCCCGAAAAAAAACGCGATTAAACAAATTAAAAGGAACATTGTTATCTTGAAACAGTACAATAAATTGTTCGATATACGTACTATGGAACTAAAAGCAACACTGCAACGACAAAAAAAGCATATTAAGCAACTACAGGTAAGGATTAAGCAGCTGGAAAACCCAAAAAATAGACGTTACCTGTAAAAAAGCCATAAGATAACGGAAGCTAAAAAAATCAGCATAAACCCCTTAAAAAAGCTCTATGCACGACGATAGGAGCCAAAAATAACCCTATCACCTTAAAAGTACGAATTGGAACATATTAATATACCGTAATAATAAACTGCGGAACTTTAAGCGCCAACTATATTACCCCGAAGTTAGTAAACCAGCTTAGATTGCCATGGAAGGATAAGAAAAACCCTTACATCGCCGAAAACGCCGAAGGTCAGGCATTTACTTACGATAACGGAAAAATTACACGCAAGATTGATTACCTCGAAATTTTTATCAAAAAACGAATCCAAACAGTTAACTTCGACATCGTTCCGTTAAAAAATTACGACATAATCTTAGGAAAACTATGGTTGCATTAATATAACCCCTTAATCAATTAAAGTACTAACTAGGTAAAGTTCGTTTTACATTCCATCGACAAGCAAAAAAAACGAACGAAATCTTTATACTCGATCAGCAACGAAAAAAATAACGAATGCAGGCATAAAAATATGACAAATACCTTACCACCTAAAGGGATACGACACAAGAAAGAAAAAAAGCATAACCGACACATTCGACGTATTATAACCACTATCCAGGCATAACTTTGCGACATAAACGAAATCTTAGAACACCAGCCCGAAAAGCCAAAAGAAAACATGGCTAATATATCACCACAGTATCGCAAATACGAACGATTGTTTCGAAAAAAGCTTGAAACGAAACTACCAGAATACAGTAAATGGAACCACGAGATAATCCTTAAAAAAAGCACTTTACCTAAGTTCTATCCCATTTACAATCTTAATACAACAGAATTACATACCTTACGGGAATACCTGGAAAACAAACTCCAAAAAAAATAAATTCGATAATCTATATCTTTAGCAAGATATCCTATATTCTTTATACCAAAGAAAAACGGCAAATTACGACTAGTAATAAACTATCGACACTTAAACAGCATCACCGTCAAAAACAAAACACTTTTGTTATTAATTACCGAAATAAAGAACCGTTTACAAGAAGCCAAATGGTTTACCGCTTTCGATTTTAAAAATAGGTATAACCTAATTCGAATCAAGCCAGGACACGAATAAAAAACAGCTTTCAAAACGAAATACGGACTATATGAATATTTGGTCATATTAATGGAACTTACGAACGTACCAACAACCTTTTAGCGGATAGTTAACCATATATTCCGGAAGTATTTGGACATTTTCGTTATATGTTATTTAGATAATATTCTGATTTTTTCGGAATCAAAAAAAGCACATGCAGAACACGTTTATTAAGTTTTTCAAGCTTTATAGGACGCCAATTTATTGATTAACGCAGAAAAAAGCCAGTTCCACACTTAGAAAGTAAAATACCTGGGATACATCATCACTTTAGAACATATCAAAATAAACCCTAAAAAGATTACAGCAGTTACCAAATAGCCAAAACCTACCACAGTTACAGAGGTACAGGCATTTATTGGATTCGCCAACTACTATCGAAAATTCATCAAATACTTTAGCAAAATTACGATACCACTATCTAATCTAACCAGGAAAAGAAACGAATTTAAATAAACAACGAAAACGGAGGAAACTTTCTAATGGCTTAAAAACGCAATTACCAATAAACCGGTACTAATTATGTACGATCCAAGTTACCTAGTCGAACTAGAAACCGATTTTTCGGATTACGCGTTAAACGCAGTAATCGGATACCGAAATAATCAAGAAGTACTTTACCCAATTGCCTTTTATTTTTACAAACTGAAAGAAGCGGAATTGAACTATGGCATTCCCGATAAAGAATTTATGGCTATCGTTAAGACTTTCCGGGAATTTAGACATATACTTAAAGGAAACCTTTATTAAATCAAGGTTTACACCGATTACAAAAACCTCACCCGTTTCATTACCATACGAGAACTTACAGGACGACAATTACGTTACGTAAAAAAGCTGGCCGAGTACGATTTTATCATCATATACCAGAAAGGCTTTGAAAATAATAAAGCAGACGTTTTTAACAGGCGACCTGACCTAAAGGAGAAATTAATTAAAGTTAGCTACAGAATCTTCGATATTACTCCAAAAGAACATCTAAAGTTACGACAAATTGTAACAATTAAGGCAGTGCCCCCCGATCTATATCAAAAAATCTAATAATATAACGATAATCTACCCGAAAACCAGAAAATAAATAAGATCCAGGTTCTAAAGGAACATTAGGAAAACTTAATATAGGATATACATCAATACCCATTTTACGGACATCCAGGAATCCACAAAACCCTAAAACGATTATAACGCACTTATTACCTTCTTAAAATAAAAACAGCAATACAGAAAATCATAAAATAATGCAACGTTTACGCCAGAACCAAGGCTTTACGGCACAAACTATACGGAAAATTGCAACTACTTCCAGTTTTACAGCAACTATGGGATTTAATTACCATAAACTTTATTACTAAACTTCCCTTGTCCGAAAATCCAGCGATAAAAGTACATTATAATAGCATTTTCGTAATCGTCGATCGATTCATCAAATTTTCCTATTTTCTTTCATACTTCGAAAATACGAACGTAAAACAAATGGCATACATCTTTTTTCGGCATATCTTTAACATACATAAACTACCGACAAAAATCGTCTTAAACAGAAACACTATATTTACCTTTAAATTTTAACAAGGCCTTATGGTACAAATCGGTTTAAACCACAAATTATCCAGCGCATTTAAACCCCAAACGGATAAACAAACGGAACGTTTAAATCAAACGTTCGAAACCTACCTACGGTATTACATTAATTACGAATAGAATAATTAGGTTAAAAGGCTACTAATAACCCAGTTAGCTTACAACACCAGCTATTACGATAACATCAAAACAACCCCAACAAACGCCAATTTCGGTTTTACACCAGAAATTTACAAAAAAACACGCGACAATAACCCAGTTAATATCAAAGCCATTTTAATATCGGAACAGCTTAAATAGCTGTACGCAAAAATAAAAACAAAACTCGAATTCGTCCGTAATTAAATAAAAAAGTATTACAACCAGAAAAAGTTAAAAAAACCAACCTTTTCCGAAAAGGAAATAATCTATCTAGCCATTAAAAATATCAAAACCAAACGCCCAAATTAAAAGCTCGACTTTAAGTATATCGGCCTATACAAAATCGCCAAGAAAATTTCGGAAAATAATTACAAATTAAAGTTACCACCAAAAGTTAAACTTTATCCAGTCTTTCATATTTCCTTACTTAAGTTAACAGCAAACACTATCAAGGTTAATACAAAATAAAAAAACGAAACGGAAAAAAATATACCAATATACGAAATAAAGAAAATCCTAAATATACGCAAAAAAAATGGACTTACCCAATACCTTATCAAGTAAAAAAAACACCCGGACTCCGAAAACACCTAAAAACCCGCTAAAAATCTTATAAACGCTTAGCGCCTTCTAAAAAACTTTCACCAACAACGCCGGAACTTATCATAAATACCCCCTAGTCCATATTATCAAGATTAAACCAATCCGTACCATTAATACCAAACCAATCAGCCGAAACGGCGGCTTATATTAACGCGGTAATTTCGGTAAACAACCTCCTTCGCTCTTCCTCCAAACAAGCAAACTCCTCCATTACCTCGGCACCCTTAATACCACGACAAAGCATCTCCAAACCACGACTACAAAACAATCGTCGCTATTTTTAAAAACGATCCAGTTTGTTAGCAGCAGCACGTAACGTCTCCCTGGCCTGCTCTTCCTCGCGCTCCAAACGGTCCTCCTTATCCAATAGTTTTTTATGCTCCGCCTCTAAAAGCCCAAAAACGTCACAAGGACCTCCGTGCCGAATGCAACGCGCATATTTTCCAAAATCACGAAAAACCTTACAATCCACACCTTTTTTTTCACAGCGAGAACAGGAAAGCATCGTAAAACCAATTCTAACAACTCGCTTAACCAGAATAAAAACGTTAGTACGTTAACAAAAACGGAACTTTTCAATTCGACCAAACATAATAATTAACCCCCGAAAGCACTAAGAAACGAAAATAAAAAGGGAAAGTTACTTACTTAAAAAAAAAAAAACAAAATTAATCTTTAAAAGCAAAAATCCTAAAAGGAAAGAAATCGTGTTATAACCCAACAAAGCTTAGCTTCTCCAAGAACGATCGGAAAATCAGGAATCAAGATCCAATAGCAACTCCAGGTTACGTAACCGGCTCAAAAAGCTCAAAAAGCTTAGTACCTTAAACGCCTTAAGCTATATAACAGCACTCAAAAAGCTTAACGGGCTTAAAGGTTTAAGCACCTTAAGCGCCTTAAACCAAAAGTAAGATATATACGTTCGTTATTTCCATAAGTCTTAAATAACACCAGCTTGTAATATAACTTGGTTACCCAGATCACCCTTAATTATTTGATATTACCAAACGTAACTAATATCCCCGTTATTACTCAGTTTCCTACAGTACCACTGCTAACATAAACCCGCACGACTAGGTTTAATAGTTAGTTAACTAGCCCAGCCGTCACATTTTTTTTAAGCGGTTTGTTTCCGTCGTCCAGCTATCTGGGCTGTCGGATTATTGTTAATACTGTACGTCGTACCTAGCCATATCTTTCTGTCGGGATTATATTTCCTCTCGAAGCTTTTGTCGCTTTTTAAAGCCAGTCGTAAATGCCAGCTGGAATTACAAGTTATTAAAGGTCTTTCGTCCTGCTTTTATAACTATTTAATAAATCCATTTTTTTTGTATCTTATAGTTGCATGTTTTAAAATAATATATTGGGTTTTCTTTTAGGTAACTCTTGTCTTTAAGCCAACTTCCTCTTGCTGTAAAGATATCGATAATATCCTGTAATGCCATTATACGTAGATAACGGTACCATCGTTAATTTTTAAAGTTGCTTCCGGTTTGGTTCTGAAAATCGAACCTTTAGTACCATATGCGTGTAATACGGCGTTAGATATAATCTTGTTATTTTTCGTATCAAAAGCAATGGGCTTGTTTATAATAAACAGCATATAATTTCCCATATCGGTCAGGTATTCCTGGTAACAAGGCCTTGTCCTAACCGTGGTACTTCTTAATCTATGCGTTCAGTTCTAACTATTCGTACCGTTTTTGTTTCTTTTTTTATAATCGTAAGCAAGGTTTAGAAATAAAAAACTCCTCCTATCTTTAATATTCCATTAATTATCCTATTAGGGCAGAACGTTATCACTTAATCGCTGCTTAAAATAGGACTTTGGCCGCTTTTAATCCTTGCTGTATTTCTTCCTATTTATTGTTATCGCAAATACGAATTATGTTAATTGGTTTGTTGCTACCGGGATTCCTTGGTGGTCCTTTTGGTACTAAGGTCCAATGTACTTTCTTATCGTTTTTTGGTAGCACTTTACATCGTCGAGCGATATGCCCTTTTTTGCTACAATTGTAACATTTTACCTGGCTCATGTCTCGTCGTTAAGTAATGCCAATTTCCATAAATCCTGGAGTTATTTTAAAAGAAATAAAAGGTACTTTACGCCTTCTTCCCTGATTAGCTTTGGAATATCTAACCTATAAAATAAAGTATCCTTTTCTTTCTTGTCGCCTTTCGAATTGCCGATTGTCGATTCTTACTATTTCGGTAATGTACTTATCGAATGTCGTAAGTCGTAAAACTTTGATAATTTTATCCTTAATATCTTCCTTTAGGCCTTTATAGAACACGTCGATCAAGGTATCGTTTTTATTATCTATTTATCCTGCCTTAACTATAAGGTTCCTAAACTTTATAACGTATTTGGAAACTGGTTTTTTCTGGCATAATTAAAGGATTTGCTAGGCTGTAATTCGTTCCTTATCTGGATTTTCGAAGTTATTTTTAAGTTTCTTTTCGAAATTAACGTAAGCAGAGAAAATTTCCTTAGTAACCTTTTTTTAATCGGACTTTCCTTTAAGAAATCTCTTATAATAAGTTCGAACCAATCGAAAGTATCTCCCTCCAGATAGGCTGTAACGGCAAGAATTTGGTCCGCTAAATCGGTAAGCCCCTTTAGGCGGATATAAACCCGAACCTGGGTTAGGAAACTCTGGACGTTCCCTTTTCCGTTATACGGCCCTGGCTTTTTAGGCTTTATTTTGCAAGTATTTACTGGTACGGTTATTTAATCGGTAAGTTGTTAAACGATAACTTCGAGCTTTTTAACTTTGTCTTAAAACTGTTAAACCGTAAGTTCCTAAATTGCGGTTACTTACGCGTTAGTCGATATAATGGCAATTCGAAATATTGCTTAAAGTTTAACTATACCACTAAATAAAAGCTTGTAACGTATGACGGCTGGGTTAATTAACCAATTATTAAACCTAATCGTACGGGTTTATATTGGCAGTAGTACTATAAAAAACTAAGCAATAACGAAGATATTAATTATGTTTGGTAATATTAGATAACTAAGGGTAATCTGGGTAATTAAATTATAATTACAAGTTAATGCTTTTTAAAATTATAAAAGGTAATAAACGTAGCTATATACTGGCAGGTTATCCTACTGCATCCTTGGATTATTGCATTCGAAAATAATCCCAATAATCCTTAAATCATTGCATTCGAGAATAATCCCAATAATCCTGGGGTTATTGCACGTAACTGCACGTGACCTTTGTAGTTGGAGAATCCTTGTCCTTTGACCGTTTGTGGAGGCCACAGGGTGTTGGGTCATAACAGTGATTTAGTTAACCGAGTAGATCACATTGAGTCACGTGACCCAGAACGGGCCCTAGTCCCGGCAGTGGGGTCCCCTCTTGGAGCTGCCTCCAAGAGGTTCGTAACATTAAAGCGTAGCTTTCTTTAATTAAGGCGCTTCAGCGCACCTGGCTAGCTGATGATTAACGCCCTAAATACTTTAAAGCGTTAAAGGAGTATGTTAACTAGCCAGGTACGCTAAAGCGCCCTACTTGAAAAAAGCTACGTTTTAATCGGAAAATAATTATTTTGTTGCTAAACTATATAAAAGCAGTACGTATGCAAAACACTTACATAATTAGCTAAATACAACAATGCAACTAAGATCCCTTATATCCGACAGGTCACCTACACTAAGGCTTTGATCTAACTTTTACCTTGCAAATAAATAAAATTTTAAATTATTAACGAAAAAAACGTTAGGTACATTTTTATATTTAACCAATTACGAAAATGCTTCCCATATCCAGCCTAGCAACGGAATATATATCTTCTATCAAAGCGTAGCCTTCTTTAGTTATGGTGCTTTAGCACACCTAACGTTGTAACTCGGTGGCGAAGACTTGATAGATACCTAGAATAACGCCTTTTTTGCAAATAATACAATTAATCGAAAAAACTTTTAAGTTTACGTTATAAAGTTGTTTGGAAAAGTTATAAAATAACAAGCAAATGAGCAAAATACAGTAATTATTTCTATAATCGAAACGGAATTATTATTCCTTTTATAGATTATTAAAAAGGCTTATTTACTTGTTAATTAATTTAAAAAATGAAAAGTTAACCTCTATGTAAGACTTTTAAATATATAATATAATAATTAATAAACTATACGGCTTGTTAATACTAACATCACCTTTTTATATATAAAGTTACGGTACGTAAATATACATAATTATTAGTTGTAAAAGGCATTAAAACAGTTTAATTAAAATAAATTATATATTTACAAGCGATGTATTAATTAATGAACTAATTAAAACCTTGCTTTAAGATTTTTTTTAATATTTTAGAAAATAATTAAAATTAATAGATATTATAGAAACTTTAAACCTGTGGAAGAGGATTTTAAAAGCGATTTCTAATAAAGAATTAACTTATCGAAAAGATATAATTACCGGAAAAGAAGTTAAGTAGAAAGATGTGGCTTTAAAAAGTAATAAAAATGTAGCAATTAACGCCCCGAATTCTTCAAGGCGTTAAAAGGGTGTATTAGCTAGCCAGGGTGCTAAAGCACCCTAGCTTAAAAGGCTACGTTCTAATCGGAGGATAATTGTTCCGTTACTAGGCTACATAAAAACTGTACGCGTACTGAGAAGCTGCACAATGAGCTAAATACAACAAAGTAATTGACATCGCTTATATCTGACAGCAACTGAGATCCCCTCTATCTGACAATATCGTTAACGTTAACGCATAAAACACCTTCGTATCCCGCATTTCTGTAAAGTAAAGCAATTTAATAAGGCTTCAATAACCCTAACTTCTGTTTTAGGCTAAAAAACCTGTTAGAAAATTGTTAGCGCTAACTCCTTATGGCCTTCCGGCGGATACAAAAGCAATACGTATACGAAGCACTTACCTAATTAGCTAAATACAAAACGCAACTAGCATCCCCTATATCCGACAATAGCGTACCTAGCTTTCGCAGTAACTTACAAAGAACCCCCCCCTGAGTGCTTTCTGACGGAAATTGTTGTTTAATATCCATTTTCGGGCAATCCCCGGACCAAACTCAACCCAGCAGCAACCCCATTCTTCAATACTACACGACCAACTGGTTACCTTATTTGCATGCAATAACGACCCGATCGCTGCTCTTAATCTGGGGCCGACCCGAGTCGTATCGGTAAACGAAGGTAATCTCTCCAGACCGGGGCAATAACCCAGTTGGGAATCCTAAGGCGGGTCCAGGGCAGCGCTTCGGGCGTAAACTCCACCATCCAAACCCCCAAGTCTGGGCATGTGATCGTCCCGGTGACTGACCTTGTTGCTCATGCTGCCGCCCAGTGGTGACGTTCAAGACACTCTCAACTCTTCATATGGTTTTGTAGCCCCGCCCATCTTCGTCCGACATGTTGCTCCTAAAGTTCCCGTCCAATCTTGATCTCTAACCTGCAATGATGGCATTATCAAAACAGAACGTAAGGCGAAACATTATCGCACTGGTGGGCAGCGCCATGTCCGTGTTTGCGGCTGTGCAAACCGTTGGCGATTTCAGCGTTCTTTCCATGAACATTGCAGGTTTGCCTGCTTTCCTTCAAGGGAACGACGTGCCGGGCGACAAGACGGAGAACCATCGGATGGCGGGAGCCAAGTTTGTCGAGTATGGCTACGACATTATCAATGTTCAGGAGGTGAGTCGATTTGCAAGCGAATAAGCACACGAACAAGATTGTGTGGACTGGGCATGTGAAGTTGCGTCTCTCTGTACCACAAAATGCATTCCCCGTTCACACGCCTTCTTTGCCCATCCTTCATGCCGCATGTCGAAGCAATCTGCTAGGAATTCAAACTAACTGTGGGTCAGGACTTCAACTACCATGCCGCCCTCTACTCCACTGCCTCGCTTCCCCACAGAACGCCAACATCGGGCGGCGTCCCCTTCGGCTCGGGGCTGAACACGCTCTCCCTCCATCCCTTCACTGACACCACCCGTGTCAAATGGAATGACTGTTCTAACGTTGACGGCGCAGACTGCCTGACCCCTAAGGGCTTCACGCTTGTCCGGGTCCTCCTGTCTTCTGGCCCGGAAGGCTCCGCCTATGTCGATGTCTACAACATCCACGCCGATGCCGGTGTTACGAACGCTGATTTGGTAGCCAGAGCAAGCAACCTGCGCCAGCTGAGTGAGTACATTGATACCTGGAGCGCGGGCAATGCCGTGATCATCGCCGGCGACACCAACTCCCGGTACACCCGTGTAAGGGACGAGATCCGCATCTTCACCCGTGAGAATGGCATGACCGATCCTTGGGTTGAGCTCATCCGGGATGGAGTCGACCCGACCGAGGAGACCATCTGTGCCAACCCCACCACATCGAACTATTGTGAGACGGTGGACAAGATGTTCTATCGCTCAAGTCCGGTCCTTAACCTCGAGGCCACAGGATGGTCTTACGAAAGCTCGCGTTTCCTGCAACCCAATGGCGACATCCTCTCCGATCACAACCCCATAGTGGCCAACTTCTCTTGGAATTTCCCGGCCTCGCTGAGGCAATCCGAATTACACGGCGGTCCGCACGGTACTTGGTTCTCTGACGCCGAAGCGCTCTCCCACAATTTCTCGCCCCGCGTTTCCACCATCAGCTTCCGTGGAGGCACCCGCCTGGACGCCGTGTCGCTGGCGCACGTGGACGGGACTTCTATCACGCATGGCGGTACCGGCGGGCGGGCCTCGGAGCTGAAGCTGGCGGACGGCGAAACCTGGATCGAGGCGAAACTTTGCCTTGGACAGCGGAACGACCGAACTCGTGTCTTCCAGATTGAAGCGCGGACCAGTGCTGGACGAACTCTTACCGCTGGTTCCTCGACAGAGGATTGTGCGGAGTTCGCTGCCCCTGGGGGCTGGGGAATCGTAGGCTTCGTCGGGAGAAGCGGATCCGAAATCGATAGACTTGGGTTCCTTTATGCGCCTCAGTGAGCCTGGCACTATTACTGAGGGGGGAAACAAATACGTCTTGTTGAGCCTAGCTACCATGCCAACCCGCTTTGGCAAGCAGGAAACTTTCGTGGCGGTGGTTAATGGGCACAGACTCAGTGTTTTCGAGGTTCCTGTCATCAATATCTTTTCATCTTCCAAAGTACAACCTCACACAACCGAATTACGATCCCCAACAATAATCACGGGACAAGCTTCCTCGTGACTTCACCCTAGAACCATACCACCAATTTAAATCAATCGGAATAGTGTTACTAAAACATTCCACTACTGTCTGAAATTTCTTCACGTTGTGCCCCGGCTTGCCATAGATACCACAGCACCGTTGCTCCATCTCCATTCTCGACTCACGACCATTACTCTACTGCATATCCCACTTCACCTACGCCTTTACGTCGTTCTAGGCTTGGAGATCTTATCCCTCGGTATAGTGACTGTGTCACAGTTAAGAATTGACCATATATAACGCTATTGCTAGCAACGCAATAGCGGCGTCGGTTTTGCGACAGACTGGGCTAATTAGCCAACTTTTAAACCTAGTCGTGCGGTTTATAGTAGCAATAATACTTTAGGAAATTAAGCAATAATTGTCAGCTAGCCAGGGTGCTAAAGCACCTTGGCTACGCTCTGATCGGAAGATAATTGTTCCGTTGCTAGGCTACACAAAAGCTGTACGCGTAAGATGGACCACCCACTCACGCTCCACCCCCCCAACGCTCCACCCATTTTTGAAGCCATCAACAACACATCCCTTCAACGAAAATAAGAATATCTCAACAACCACTTATTCAATTGACTCCATACTAACCGCCACGCATAATGATGCATTCCGGATCATCATCGCTATTTTCTTCACTTTCGGAAGGCTCATCCTGCTGTTGATTTTGCCGAGTGACAACAGAGCGTCCCTTCGCAAGGGCTTTAAGCCCTGCCTTTACCTTCCTAACCGAAATCATCTTTACGAAGTCCTTATTTAGCTCGGGCTGCACCTTTTTGCGCTTTTTAAGCTTCGCCTTTTCGAAAGCTGCAGTTAACTGGCTGTTATGAACCTCGGTAGCGGAAAGTTTAAGGGCTTTTTCGTTAAAAGCCTTGCCAAACTTGCGGAACAAGAAACGTACGGTAGGATTCCCGAAGGTTAGATTAACCTTTACTAGGGATTTCTTAATCCGAATTAAATCTTTAGATAATTTAGGTGTTTTAATACCTAAAACAGCCATTTTGGCAAAGAAGTTAGGGCGTAATGGGGTAGAAATCGATCCCGGGGCAGGTACATTAGCTATTCCCCCCCCGTCCTAACGTATTTGTTGTTTAACATCTTTTTCCTATTAATAGAACGCAAACCTGTTGTTTTCCAGCTTTTCATAATGTATTTCGAGGTTATCATGATTTCGTTCCACGTTTTCGAAAGCGCCTAGAGAAAGTTAGTTTTATTTATAACTTCGGAAACCCGCCCGTAACAGCGCTTACGGAACTAATAACGGAACCTCCGCTTTAAGGTAATAAATACACCTACATCAAAAGGCTGGAAAATATGGGAAACGTAAGCAGGCAGGAAAATAATGTAAATCTTGTTCTAAAGGCATATCCATATAAATTTCTCGGTAGTATGGCTGTTATAACTATTAATCATTAATAACCTTTATTCGTCAGGGTTTTCGGGCTTAATATAAAGGATAAAGATTTCGCGAAGCTATTTTAAGCCGATTTCGGTATTTGTCTAACCGTTTTCTGAAATAATAAAGTACCAGCTTTCGTATGTTTTATTATTAAAATTAAGAAATTATTGTTGTTATACGTTAACGCCGCTAAAGATCACAAGTAGTGGCAACGAACGCCCGTTAGCATTAACATATATAATTATGGTAATCTACCTTTTTTTAAACGTATCCTTTAAAAGGATATATTTCTTAAAGGTTTCGTTAAAAACGAAACCGTTTTCCCTTATGCCTTCCATTATTCTAATTTCGTCTGCGTTATATCGGTTCTTTTACTTAATAACCTTAATTTCCGGTAAGGCGAAGCGATTAAATAAAACGTTAATTAAGGCCGGGAAAACGCTATTTAAACGTTTATAATCGATTATTCTGCTTTTAAACGTTTTTATTTTAAAATAGCAGCGTAAAAATCGGGCTACTTAACCTTTCCTTAGGCGTTCAGGGCTATTATTATTAACCAGGATGCGTTATGCGTATAGGCGAAATCAGGAATACGGTAGCGCATAGCCTAAATGGCCTTATATAATAACCCTGCAATATCTAGGCTTTATTGTCAAATGGAGTTTTCTAGGTTCCCATTTGATTTGGGCGGCAGCGTACGGGCCCCGCGAACTGACGGGGGGGTAGGCTCCCGTTTGCGGACGGCAGGTAGGTTCTTATTTGCATCCGGCGCTTTAACCGTGCCGTTCAAATCGGGTAATTAGATAATACGATACGGCGAACTTAATTTTCCGATTTGCGAATTTGTGCAACTGCGGAAAAGTGGACTTTTGCCTGGTAAAAATTATTTAAAGGTAAAGTTTAATAAAGGGCGGCATATAAAACGGAAGGAATTTTTGTAACCGTAAAAAGAAAAGCCGCAACGTGTAAAAGCAGGACGCGTACGCGCCGTACGCGTAATAAACCGTATTGAAAAATGCGAGCTGCCGAAATTTATTGGCAAGGTAAAAAAAAAAAAAATAAAACCGTATACGTTCCGGATATATAATATTAACAATAGAACCGTTCGTTTTTTTGCTAACGTATAACATTATCGTATGTACGGAATGCCGATTCGGCTGTATAGGTAACGAAATCGAAATTTATTTAAATACGGCTGAATATATACGGAAATCCGCGTAAGAAAGACGCGATATCGGCGAGAAGATTCGGTAAATACCGGGGATATTTTTCCGCTAGGCGTAATTATAGGGGCTGCAATTTCCGGATCCGGAAGACGCGGCAAACCCGTATTTCCTGGCGCCCGAAACGGACGGGCTGGCGTGTTGGCGGTACCCGTACGTTTGCTAGACGGGCCGGTGGATCAAAGGGCATTGTCGTACGGAATACGGATAGGTTAGTTCGTATAATAGGGGGCGGGCGGCGGCCGGGCAAAAAGCGGCGGTTACCGCCGAGGAGGACCTGCCGTGGCGTACGGGCGTCCGTTACCAAAAGTTCTTCCGTAACCGAACGGCAAACGGCTGGTTCGAGATTAACCGGGGGCGGTAATCCGGTAACGGCAACGGCAGCGGCAACGACGGAACAGGGTCGGCGGCGAAAACGGGCGCGGAGACGGACGCCGGGAAAAAGGAGCCGATGAATAAAAGCAACGGTGGCCGCGGCGATAACGGATGGAAGTTAATATTGGCGACATACGACGATTATTTAACGGCCAAGAAAAAGGAACGGCGGCGTATGGCGGACAGGCCCGGCAGTATCGACGCCGAATCGACGTAGGTTAAGGAAATAGGCTGGGCAAAATATTTAGGAAGAAAAGATTTAATTAAATTATATAAAGCCAGTTTAGGTCCGGTATCGAACGTAGCCCGGGAAAAGCTGCAGAACGCGGTAACGAAAAAAAAACAATATTAATTAACGTAATTAAGCGAAAGTTTCGATTACGAAATAACGAAATATACCAAAAAGTTAAAAACGGTACTGTACGAAACGTTACAGTAGCTAGTAAATATCGATCCGAATAAGCCGGTAAGGCGGCCGTTTAATATAAAAAATTACGTTAGCTTGATAAACCGGTACCGGACGTATTAAAAACGGTATTTGTATTATTACGTACGGACGCAGTAATTAGGCCGGAACGTAACCGAGGAGCGGTACGGCGTACGGTTTTCCGACGCGTAATAAACGGTACTAAGCAACGTAATATAGCTGTTAAAAAAGGAAAACGACGGCGGGGACGACGACGGGAACGATAACGGGAAAAAAAGGGGAAAAAACGGCGAGATAACCGGGGCGGACGGGCCGGGCGACCAGTTTGGACGTACGGAAACGTTTGATAAATTTATTTTTCGATTTTATATTAATTGGTTAAAGTAAAAGGTAATTTTTCGGGTATATAATAACCCGTTATTACATTTCGCCGCTGTGTTAGGAATCGACAAGGCTCGGTATTTATAAAAACCGACAAAGGATTATACGGGCTAGTTTGTAGGTATTATATAATACGGCCGGTTTTTAATATTAAAGCATATTTTCGAAAGCTAGCCGGATAACCCGGACGATTTGGACGATATAAACGTCGACGTCGTCGAGCGGTTCAAGGACGAATACCGGCAGTAACTAACGGACGGGTCGAATATACCGTTTAATACGATTATCCGCTAAATATCGTACGGCAAAAAATATTAACGTAAAAAAAACGGAACGGTACGGATTATATAAAAGGAAAGCGGCGAGGCGTTGCAGTATTTAAGGTAACGGATCAAGCTGCGGAAGTTCCGGAACGCGGTATAGGCGGACGTATAAAAAGCGGAAGATCTGTTAAACGGGTTGTTTTTCGGCAAATAGGCCGACGCGCGGGCGTTAATCGAGATAGCGCAAATTATCGATAATATGGTATACGAAAACCCGGGGCGGTCGTTTACGATAAATAGCAAAAACGAATAGCTACGGCCGGATTACCGATAGGTCGTCGAATTAACGCGTGGCGCGTTATAAAACAAACGGGCGGGCCGTTAATAGTAAAACCAGGTAGCGAAATATATATTATAGTTATAAAATTTTAAAAAAACGTATTTAGTTAATACGTACGTTTAAACGGGTTAGCCGGAATATAAGCCGGAAATTATAATAATACGGCATTACGATATATAGCAGTTATTTCGGAACGTATTTATTTTCGATAAGCAAGTGCTGTTAATAATAAACCGCGATAAAAATAAAGCGATCCGCGGTATCGGCCGTAAAATTGCACGGTTTTTGCCGGAATACGTAGGCAAAATAATAATTACGTATGTTACCTGGCTACTGCCGTTCGAAAGGATGTTAGCGGCGCGGGTAAAGGTACGCGGCGCGTCGGCGTCGGCGTTACTAGACGAATAGTTTTGGAAAAACGGGCAGAAAAGCCGCTAAAAAACGGCGGAATTAAGTAAGCAGCTGGCGTCGGCGACAAGCCGGCACGTCAACGTAAAGCTAACGGTAACGGACTACCGGCACGTCGTTATCGAGCTGGGCCGCAAGATCCGCGGTTTGGTAATACGGCAATTCGAAATTAATATGGAAACAAACGATAACGGATAGGCGGCGGACGGCAAGGCGGGTGGCGGCGGCAGGTGTGGGTACGGGTACGAAAATGCAGCGACCGGAAAGGCAAGGGAACGGCATAAAATGGAATATATTTAAGATTTATAAGTAACGTATAATAACGTGATTACGTAATAATATTACGTATTAAATGTCCGGTTTTCCGGGTAGTTATAATTATAGATAATCGCTAATTACCGGAAGATTAGCCGGCTTTAATATTAATATTTAACCGTCGACGTTTCTAACGATATAACGTTATTGCCGTACGGGAAAAACGGAAAGGAGATGGCGGAAGTAACGGCAGAAACGGGGAAAGTCCGAAAAAAGCAAATCGCCGGAATAATAAGCGGCGGCAGGAAAAATAATTATAACGGCCGTTTTAAAAGGAAAAAAATAACGGCGGCGGCCGGGCCGGACGGTAACGACGACGGCGGTGACGACGAAAAAGGTAGCCGGGTCGATATCGAAACCGGGTTATGTAAGTTATTTAGAAAGAACGCCGGTTAGCGGTTAAACGAATAGCAGAACGGCATAGCGAAAATTATGGCGTTGTAAGGTAGGTAAGTATTAATCGTGATTTTGCTAACGGACGGCGGGAAAAGTATTTTTTTTATGCTGTTACCGGTAATAAAAAAGCTGGGTATAACGGTAATAATAATGCCGTTTATTACGTTAATGGACGATTTAGTGAAGCGGGTAAAAACGTTCGAAATTAACTGCATCCGGTAATAACCAATAACGCAAACGGGACGGGATAAGCCGTTACGGAAAGTGCGGTTTATAATGGTTAACGCGGATCTGGCCGGATGTAACGAATTTATAACATACGTTAATAACTTGCAGGTATAGGGGCTGTTATGGCGTATCTTTATCGATAAATGCTATACGATTATTATAGATGCCGGTTACCGGAAAAGGCTAGCGGCGTTAAAAAGGCTGTACCGTTTCGACCGGCTGGTAATATTATTAACGGCAACGTTACCGGTATGTTTGGAAAGATGGTTCCGGTAAAAGATAATAGCTAGGGACGCCGGCATTATACGGGCGGCAACGGTTAAACAAAATATCCGGTACCAGATTACGACGGTAGCGGCAGATAAGACGGCGGTTAAGGATGAAATGATACGGATGGCGTTACGGCTGGAAAAAAAGATAAGGAACGGGTAAAAAGAAGTAATATATTGCCGTACGAAAAAGAAATACGAAACGTTAACGGTAAGGCTAAAGTATGACTTTTATTACAGCGGCATAACAAACGAAAGCAGGCGGCAGCAGGTATTACGGCGGTAGGCCGAAAAAGGAGGCGAAAAAAGGGGAAACTGGTAGGTTACGGCGATAATAAGGCTAAAGACGGGGGTCGATATTTAAAGGATCGTAGCGGTAATATATATAGAGTAACCGTACGAGTTTGTGGATTTTGTGCAATAAACAGAACGCGGCAGGCGGCGAAACGGCAAGATGGTAGAATTAATAATCGTAACGGACGGCAAGGCGGCGTAGTACGACCGGTAAAAGAATAACGTAAAACAGTAAAACCGGTAGGTAATAAAGTAATTCGTAACTAACGTGGATTGCCGGCAGGTAAGGCTGGGCGCGTTTATGGACGGGTAAGGCCGGGATTGCGAAAAGGTCGGCGGCGAGCGTTATGATTAATATAGCCGCAATAACGGCAACGACGGCGATAACGGCATAAAAACGGAAAACCCGGAACCGGAGTTAGGGCTGGTAAAGCAAAAACTGGAACTAAGGCCGAAAAACCGGCTAAAAAAGCAGCAAAAAAAAAACATTAAAAAATACAAGTAATGCAGGACTGGTTACGGAAGGTAAGAAGTTATTACGGCGTATATTACGTTAAGTGGTATTAATACGGGCGGCGGAAGAATTGGCGGTTTAGATACCGGCATTTAACGGAACGCTGCCGTACGTTAAAAAAACGAGAAATATCGGGCGTGGCGGTAGAAGGTACGGTTTGCGGATTATAGTTATTACTGGCGTTACGGGTTACCGTAGGCGTGGTATACGACGGCAGGGAAAAGCGGTGGCGGCGGCGGTGGCGGCGTAGCCTCTATTGTCAAATGGAGTTTTTTAGGCTTCCATTTGATTTGGGCGGCGGCGCACGGGCCCCGCGAACCGACGGGGGGGTAGGCTCCCGTTTGCGGACGGCGGGTAGGCTCCCATTTGCATCCGGCGCCCTAACCGTGCCGTTCAAATCGGGTAATTAGACAACACGATACGGCGAACTTAATTTTCCGATTTGCGAACTTGTGCGACCGCGGGAAGGTGGACTTCTGCCTGGTAAAGGTTATTTGGGGGTAAGGTTTGATGGGGGGCGGCATGTAGGGCGGGAGGAATTTTTGTAACCGTAAAAGGGAAAGCCGTAACGCGCAAAAGCGGGACGCGCGCGCGCCGTACGCGTAATAAACCGTATTGAAAAATACGAGCCGCCAGAATCCATTGGCGAGGTAAAAAAAAAAAAAAAAAACAGTACAGGAAAAAAAAAATATATATAAAACCGCATACGTTCCGGATATATAATATTAACAATGGAACCGTTCGTTTTCTTGCCGGCGTATAACATCGTCGTATGTACGGAATGCCGATTCGGCTGCATAGGTAACGAGGTCGAAACCCATTTAAATACGGTTGAACACGTGCGGAGATCCGCGCAAGAAAGACGCGACATCGGCGAGAAGGTCCGGCAGATACCGGGGATACTTTTCCGCCAGGCGCAATTACGGGGGCTGCGATTTCCGGACCCGGAAGACGCGGCAAACCCGTATCTCCTGGCGCCCGAAACGGACGG